>OY735200.1:58462661-58760161 GCA_963457665.1 Thysanoteuthis rhombus
GTAGGAATAACAACCTTTTGCCCATTTTTTAAAGAACTTGAATCGGTATTTCCACCCCAAACGTGTTTACCATTGACTTTCGTATTGTAAACTCTAAAATCAGGGTGTTTGTGGAAGTTTTAAAACCAATATATTTTCACGAATTGAGTTTATGCTGAAGTGGTAGGTAAACGCTCCCGATACGGTAATGCAGACATGAAGGGTATTGGGTATCCCCTATAAGAACAATTTGTAACTGAAACTTAGTAAGAATTGATCATTTGTTCAAACTTTATTTCTGATCAAATTCGTATTGAAGGAACGATATTTTGAAGTCCCTTATTCTTGTCTTCAAGTTAGTGTTCATATCTATCATGAAACTTTGGTATTTTATTGACTTAATACCTTTGGGAAAATCTAAACAATGCAAATAAAATCCATTTATTTCAAACAGAAAGTTCATTTTAAAACTTTTATTTATTTAGATTCTCACGGAAAAAGACGATTCCAAACTAATTTGATTTATGATTTTACTACGAAAATTCCTTCAGTAATTTGTTGGAGCCATTATATTCTAATGGAAAAATAACAATCAACTTAATTCACTTGTGCCCATCGAGGCGAAGAAACTGAACGAGTGACTCTATAATTAGCACCCAGGTTAGCGAAATGATCTCCTTTTAAATGTGGCCCACAAAAGCGTGAAGATGCATATGGCTAGGAATTGAACATAGTTCCGTGAACCGAATATAATTTCTGCTGGCTGCGTATTTTCCGCTGGTTCAAGCAGCCTTAATTGAGTCTAAAATCCATATTATTCTTTTGTTGATGTTTTAAAACAAATGCCTCTGCTAAATACTTCCGTGTAAATAACTGTTATATAAATAGTGTTTTTATACACGTAGCCAATGAAAAATTATATTATATAAATCATTGAGATTTCACTCAGTTAACTCTTCCATTCTTACAACACAGAGAAATGTCGTCTCTATGCAAAAAAAGTAATCAATTAATTGCTTGTAACAGGAGTGACACATAAACACTTGTCAAGCAAAGAGATAACTAGCACAAAGTGCTGAGGCAAAGACACTTATTATTTTAACTTTGCAAAGTGTATCAAAACTGATAACCTTTTCCCTGTTTTTAGTCTGTTACATATAGCTATCTGTGCTAGACTTCATCTTGATAGGTCTATGTCCGTTATGCTCTGATTTGTAAGGAGATAAAAAAAACTAACCAATCACAAGAGAAAGAATTTTTGTTCGTGGAAATTTGAATAAAGCGACGCCAAGACTGAGAAACTGATTCTCTATTACGGAATTACAAATTTGAAAAAAAATCTTGGTTAAGATTCGGTCCTCCAAACCAGAGTGATTTTTTGTGTGAAAAAGTTGTCTTTGTAACATAAATTATATAAATTAAAATATTACTCATTTTATCTAAGACATCCCTTGTTTTATTTAGAAAGAAAGAGAGGAGAAAAATGAGTTTGGGAGTTTACTGTAGTGGTAGGAAGAAAGAGAAGATGTAAGTAGTTAAGTAATTTAATAACAGGGTAGGAAAGTGAGGAAGTTTATTAAGAGGTTAGGAAGAAAGAAGACAGAAAAAAGTTGTTTACTGAGTGGCTAGGAAAGCTTATTCATATTAAACTATTCTACGTTTTTTATGACATTTAGATAAAATCATCGACTTGAAAGAGAAGACAGACAGAATGACAAAGTAACACAATGTTGAGAGAAGATCAGAAGCATGAGATAATGGATAATCTTCGTTGTTAACATCCAGGTAATTTCTCACGTGTCCAGCTAGTTTGTATAATTTCTGATATCAGGGGAAACGAACAAAATGTCAAAACTTTCGTGAACTCTGATGATCACCGAAATAGTGACAGAAAATTCCGATGTTATAAGAAATATGAACAACAACGGTTGTATCAGGTTGGTGCAAAAATAATTGCGATTTTTGTTATTTCAAACGTTGATGTTTATTTTGGAATAAACTATCATCTATCTATGTTAATGGAATACACCATTTTGAAGCGTTAATTTTGCACTTTCTATTTAAGCTGAAAGTTTTCTTTTCAATGTTTTCATGGTTTATTCAAGGCTGTCAAATCAAGGATATAGAAAGCAAATTCGAGCAATTTTGTTGTATGAGTTGAAAATGGGACGTAAATTAGCACGCAATATCAAACAGATATTTGGCCAGGGAGCGTCTAAGAACGCGCAGCTAAACATTGGCTCAAAAAATTTCGAATGAAAGACGAGAGTCTTGGATATAAGGAAGGTCACAGATATCTATATATGATTCACGATATCCATGGAAGCACGCAAGACAACTTGAGAGGATGCAGAGGAAGTAAACGTTTACCATTCAACAATTACACCAAATCAGAAAAACGAAAAAGGCTTGTCAAATGTGTGCCACACGAACTGAAAGATTTTTTTTTTAAATTCGCTGTTATGAAGTCTGCTCTGCACATCTTTTTCGCATCAAGAAGAATTTATTTGTTTTTGTAGAGCCACCGGCAGGTGAAATCATCCATGACAACTTTTTGAATTCTGGCAAAACCGTCAGGGCAAAGAACATCGACACATCTGAAATTTTCTGACCGAAAATGTGATTTTAGCATTTTTTTTCTTTATGCCTTGTATTGGAAATTAGGAGGACGGGATTGTCATAGTTCAAGAATACCGTAAAGGTTCCTGACGAAAAAAGCTCTTATATGTATAATTCTATATGTTATGGGAACGAATAGAATTAGATGTTTTATGGTTTTGTTTGGTTAATAGCGCTTGGGGCATTGCTCATTTTCCAGACAAGCTATTATCTACAGGTTTGAAGAAAGGATTTAACATTCAGTTAATTATGAGTAAAGATGAACCTAAAGATTTTGTTTTTGATATGATTTTTTTATTTGAAAGAATAAGTCTTTGCTCTTGGCTTTGTTAGAGAAAACAGTCAAAATAGTTCTAAAGAACAAAAGTACAGATATTCTGACATTTTCATAGCCTTTAAATTTGTGGAATATACGAGTTTATAAAAGCGATGAGAAGGTAGGGAATAATGTCGTTTGCCAACATCAGCACTGGGAGTGACAATTGTTTTTGTTGAGCCATGAAATTGAACTTAATTTGATAGAAAATGCTTGGGAAAACAAGTGTAATACGTTGGCAGATTTATTTAATCAGAATCGCTTCCCGAATAAAATCTTATTTAGTAATATTTCTTGAATTATAGCTCTGGGGCAACTCGCACCTATTTTCAATGCCTTTGCCAATGAAAATGAAATTCCATATTCATCTAATAAAACAAAATATGAGCAATTGTAGGGAAAGAATTTGATTTAATTTCCGGTTATTTTCTTCGATATGTGCAAAGTTATACGAGCTTGGAAAATTGCATTATCAATATATTATATACATATATATATATATATATATATATATATATATATATATATATATATATATATATATATATATATATATATATATATATATATCCGATTGGAACAAAGTGAATGGCCGTTTTGAACCAAAAACTTCAAAACGTCATAACTCGGCTCAAACACAACTTTATTAGTCACAGTAAGCGCCATTGGGATTGGTACAATGTTGCCAACAATCCGGCAGTGAATGCCTTCCATTACGGTGGAAAAAAGGCAATTAGGGTACACCAACTGCCTGAAGGCCTTTTTAATCTGGTCCGCATTGGTGCGTATATGCATCTAAGGTTCGGAAAAGGCGGTAATCATTAGAGGATAGATCTGGTGAATCTATCCAGCTGTTTACGTAACCCGTGATATAACAAGTAAGATTAATCAAACAGGTACGTCAAAAACATTCATTGCATATGTAATGACACAGAAAGTATTGGTGATGGTAGAGGAGATGTAGTAATAATCGATATTTTCAGTTGTAGGGAGAAAATGATGATTGAACTTCGGAATCTGCAATTGTTTACCTAAAATATCTTGGCACGCTCTGACACTCGAATCTGTTTGTTGTGCCTCATAAGATGGCCTTATTAAGTATCTACACAGGACACAGCATGAAGCAATCCTATATAATATATAAGAAAAAAAAGAAAAGAAATATCATTTACAGTTTTCAATAGTACCTTATCAGTAACCTAATATCGGATATGTGTTTTTCCAATGTGTGCATTTGCTTGCACAGATACTGTATACGTGTGCTGATGCAACTACTCTATGTAGAAATCCCATCGTGTTTTGACACAGGTCGCTGGTATGACAGTAAAGGAATACGGGGAATGGGAATTTACACGTTAAAAATAATGTTTAAAATCACCAGATTTAGCCATATTAATATAAGAACTTTTTTTTTCATATAATTATCAAAAACAAATTGTGACAAGTGGTCCTTGTTTGGATAGCCTGTCAGTGCTTTCCCTCTGACTGAAAAGGTTTCATAAGAATGCTAAAGGTCGCTTAGTACTGTCGCCTGTTGTTAATAATAATAATATCAGCAGAGAAAGGTTGATGACTTTGCTGATTATGTAAATCTACATTATTAACAGTTTTCTATGCTGAAGTCAGTAAAATAAAATAATCAACTTTTCCGAATTTGAATGGATGATAGAAACTTAAATTTCATCATAGATACAAAAAAAAATTTTTTCAGGTTTGGGTTGAGAAATGATCACCAGCTACCTGGACAAGCTTGGGACCTTGTTATACTTGAACATTGTGACAAGTTTGTGAATGAAACTCTGCACCAGCGGTGCATAATCTGAGATGAATGCAACTGATTTCATATGAAGTTCTGGTTATGAACAAAGTCTAGTTGCAAAAATAATCCCTGTTTTCATTTGCTTTTTCTCTCTAATCAAAGACCGGGCGCTGTTTAAATTTGTGTGCAGCATATCTAAAAGAAACCTAAACAAAATATAGTCATCCTCTTGTACGAGATAAGACGTTTTCTGTCTCACCCGATACCGGCAGGGACCGATAACCAAATGCTATTCTTAATCAGTCCTTTCCTTTCTTTCTAATATGTGTCATTCATATCACACAAACATACACATATATGGTCAGACATAGTGGATATCTTGATACACGCGGACACATATGCGCATATCTCCATATAGTATACATTGGGCATCAGAGCACATATATATGCACACAAATATAATTCATCTGTGTGCTGCCTCTATTTACTAACACAGGAAAATGAACTGATAAGATGTCATCGTCAATTAACATGTACGTGAAAGGAAACACCAAGTCTGGGACATCCCAACTCTCTAAAGAAATGATTATCTTACAAAAGGGTCACCCTGCTTGATTTTTATTTTTTTTTTTTTTTTATACCAAAAAGACCGATAGAAGAGACTCTCTTTGCCTAGATATATTACATGAGAGAGATCGTAGAATGAAGCGGCCTGAAGGATTGGAAAAAGACATTGGATTGTCTAAACAAAAGTTGGTATATTTGTTTCTGAACATTTTACAATGCATTTTTTCTATGGTTTGCGTCCCTGTTAGTAGCACTGATATTCAAGATGTGAAGATGTTTGTAACAAGTTTGCAGTGTTTCAAATAACTACAAAAACATTTCAAATATTTTAACTATTCATTGAAATGCAAAGAAAAGTATTCAATTTGTATAAATACGCTTCACATTTACTCAATATCTCATTCATAGACATCACAATTCTTTTAAACTGATTTACATTTGCTGATAGCACAACATACTATGGCAATCTATTCCACAATCCTTCCTTTCTGTTACTAAGAGATATTTCACTGATATTCAATCTACTTCAGTCACTTCAGTCACCTCCACCGTATATACATGACCTTTCAATCCCCTCAACCTCCTTTTGGTAAAAATACATTAGGATCTTCAAGTTCCTTTTTTCTAATGTCAACCTTAACTCCTTCAAACTATCTTCATAACTCATTCTCTTTGATTCGGGTATTAATTTATCTTGATTTAAATATGGTTTAATGGAATTCTTTATGAAATCAAACCTTCTATCTTTTTATCATGCTACATTCTGTTCCTGTATGGATGTCAAATCTGATGCATTAGCACTCAAATTATTCTGAAGAAAATTGAAACTCTTCAAAATCCAACAATAAAAATTATAGCTCAGAATGATAATATTATTAGAAATGATAATGATATTAATGACAATGTATTTACTGAAATTCATGAAACACCCTACTTTGAGTCAGAAAATCCTTAAATTCGAAGAAGATGTACTTTTAACAATTGTTTTTTTCAAGTACATGGTTTTACTAATGAAAAACTTACCAGCGGTTTTGATAAATTCTTTACTCTCCAAACAGAAAAAAACGCTCTATAGATACTGTAAATGCATCAAAAGGTTATTTATATCATTGCAGAAAAATATGGAAGAAATTTGAAGATATTTGAAGATTTGTCAACAAATATATTTAGTTAACTCAAGTAGAGATGGCTTCAAAATGATTCTCAAAAAATACTTTACATATACATGTTATGAGTAAATAATCGAATTGTGGAAAAGGGAATATAAAGAAAAAACTACAATCTCTGATAAAAAAAAAAAGGCTATTATAATTTAATTGTGATACAAGAAAGTTTTAAAATTGATTAATAAATAATTCCCCTCAATTTATTCATCTTTTTTATTTACAAAATCTTCACTAAATTGAAAAATTATAGAATTATACTCTATATGAAAATATAAAGGTGGATGCTGATTGTGAGGCAATGAGCCAAATTTGCACCTTCCCCACCAATAATTCAAAAAAGCAAAAAGTAAAATTTTGTTATTGATTCTTCATTGTTTATTTTGTGAAATGAAATGTATTATATCATATTGTAATATATTTAATTGTGACTCTGAAAAACATCATCTTGTTTTAGCGCTAAAAATAATCTATGCGTCCGACAGCACAATACACAGAGCGTATTCAGTAGTCGTAAAAATGGCTGTCATCCGAGGAAACATCTGTAGAATATTTGAAGTCAAGTAATCGTTAGCGTATGACAGCTGAAACTGATATTGTCTTGAAAGCGTCAAGTCCATTCGATACCGTCTGACATGGGACGGCGCTAAGACTGGAAGGCCAATCAATGAGTCAATGCAAATCTCGTTTGAGCATGTGTTCCCCTTCTCAAAGCTAGTTATTACAAGAGTAACCACGAAAAGAAACAGAAAAAATCACTGCAGTTTGGAATGAACTGAACAGACAATGTGAAGTTGTCAGGGTCGTACTGGCGGTCTTTTAACGGCTTGTGACAACATTTCCGTTGATTCGATTTTGTTTTACAATCACCATCCGTGCCAGGGTAACCTCAAAGCAACTTTCTTTCTTTCTCGTAGCACCAAAGTCTTATACTTTAACTAGCATTTATTGGAGTTTGCATTAGAGGAATGATGCGTGTATGTGACTGCAGTGTCTTTTGAATAACATAGAATTGTACCCCTTGGTTTAAATATGTTCCGACAATACTATGAACTTTTCTTGTCAATATAGTCAATATAACAGCTACACCATACAAACGACAAATAGTAGATTAACATTGACCAATCTCCTAAACAGGTTCAGTGCTCTTCGAGAATCAAAATTATCTTCTGACTTGATATATCGTCGGGGCACTACGCAGCGTTTTCGATGTCATTCGTTGGAGTCATTTAGATGGGCAATTTTTTCCATGTAAAAAAGAGTGATCCTTGACCTAATCTAAAGGTGGATTCATGCCTTTCCTAAGAGCATCAGTGTTAAATAAAGAAAAACTACTCCAGCCAGTATTTGAACCTGATCCGCCGGTTCTAGTTCCTGTGCCGTTACTGGTTAGCCTAGCTTCAGGTCTCTGGAAAAGATTCATTAATGTGAATTCGAATCGCATTTTATGGACCGCTCATTTTTTTAAAATAAAGGCAATAAAATCCAGTCTCACATTCATGCTAAACAAGGTTTTTTACCTGCTTCACCTAAAAATGAGCTTGTTGCCGTGATAACCTTCCTTTTACGTAATCGATGTACAGGATCATATTTATGTGGCATAGAAAAAGACGGTTCGTTCCTGTGGATTGAACAGTAGTAATGAGTCTTGAACATTGAACAGCTGTAGCAATCTAAGTTGTCAAAAGTTTCTATCCTTTTTTATATGTACATATATATATATATATATATATATATATATATATATATATATATATATATGTATGTATGTACGTAGGTTTGTTTTTGTTTGTTTGTTTGTTCGTTTGTTTGTATGTTCTAGAGCTCTTGGCCATACCGTTTTGTTTACAGATTTGAAAATTTTTGAAAATGGCCATTTTGAGCTTTTGAGGACCTTATTGTTGTTTAATATTCATATCTAGATCCTCCAGAATTAAAACGTTTCTCATTGTTATTTACTCTGTTTTAAATGTTTTCCCGTGGAAAACGTCAGTGGTGTTATAAATAGAATTTATTCTGACCATATTCATTCTTGGATGGAATTTTTATGCTACGGTTGGTCAATTACTGACTGTAATGGAAAGTTACCCTTTCATTGATCCGTAAACTATAATAATGTTCTGGGTTTTTTGGGGGGGAGGGGGGTCAGTTCACCCTTTTCATTTTTTTTCACCTTCGGTTTTCACTCCTTTGCCACTCTTTATATTTTATTACCTATATTCGTCTCACACCGTTCAATCCTTCAAATACCTGCCCCTCTCTCTCTCTCTCACTCTCTCTCTCTCTCTCTCTCTCTCTTTCTCTCTCTCTCTCTCTCTGGAAATTCGTCTTTTCAACTCTGTTTCTAATATCTAAAAAATAGCCTTCCTATGTCGTTTTAGATTCCATCTCCACGCTCAGTCTACCTCTTATACACTCTCAGCTTTCCTATCTCTATCGCCGCCTTCTTTTCTGAACTTTTTTCAAAGCACCCGGGCTTACTACAGTTTTGATAGATATAGGCTGTATTGTTGGGAGAATGGATGAACTATTCTTATCTGCTGAGGAGGTACGGAGAGAAAAGTAGATTGAGATATTTATTCTATTTGATATCCAAGTGCACCCCGGAAAATATATTTTATATATTCAACCCAATAATCGTAAGTAAACATCCAGAGATTTTATATTTTTTTTTCAAATGAATAGATAGGACGCGTTAGATTGTATTCATAATTGAACACAGTCACGCATTGGACTGGGAGAACAGAGGAATCAAAATAGACGGTGAATATCTAAGCAACCTCAGATTTGCAGGCGACATCGTCCTTTTCGTTGAGAACTTACACAACCTCCAACTAATGTTGGATGAACTATATGAAGAAAGCAAAAAAGTTGGCCTGCACAGGAACTTCGGTAAGACGAAAGTCAAGTGCAACAATCACTCATAGAATAAAGACAGAACTGTCAAAATCGAAGATGCAAAACCAGGGAAAGTAGACAACTACATCTCACTGGGACAACAAATCTCTGTGAAACCCTCAAAAAAAAAGAAGAAATCAAGCGAATAATCACTCTAGGGTGGCAAGCCTTTAGCAGAGCAAGCCCAATCTCCAAAAACAAGACGATCCCAATAATCCTAGAAAGAAGAGTATACAACCAATACATCCTTTTGATAGTCACTTATGGAGCTGAAACATGGAACCTAACCAAGAGACAGACCTACAAACTGAGAAGCATGCAAGATGAACATGAGAGAATCATGCTCGACCTCTCATGGAGAGATCATAAGAAAGCACTATATCAGGGAGAAACGAGAGTTCGAGATATCATAAAATTATTTTTTTTAAACTTGAATGGCAATTGGCAGGTCATGTTGCAAGAACAACAAAAGGACATCACAACTCACAACTTGGATCCCCAGAGATCACGCCCATGACAGAGAAATGTGTTGAATCCTGGGGAAGATCTATGTCCAACAACGGATGTTAAAAGATTGATGATGTATTGTGTCTGATTGAATAAATTGATATGGAGAGGCTTAGGTCAATAAATAAATTGCTGCACGAAGTTACTCCATTGGTGAGAATTTCTGCAATCTATATGAGAAACTGTAAACCAAAACTGTCACCTAAGATTTCCTCAGTTTCGTATGATTCTGTCTGGCTAACTGGCTATGTATGTATGGGTCACGTTACTAGCTATACCAATGGAGCTAAAAGACTGAAATTCTAAACGTATAATCCTTATGTGCTAGAAAAAAATGGCGGAAAAATGGATAGGAACCGAATCGTCGAACCTGCCCAAGAATTCTACAAAAAAAAATCTATTCCTCCTAACAAAGAACACAGAACAATGGACATGATATAGAAGTCAAGAGTAACCAGTTCGAAGATTTCTGAGATGTTACCCCGCAGGAAATGATGCAAGCAATCAAACAAGCCAAAAAACATCGCTATCGGCCTACTCAAAAAAGCTGGTAAGGTAATCACTTGGAAGCTAGCCATTCTATTCAACTTATACCTGTGAGTCAGAAAATTGAAATACTGCAATTATAATGCTGTCATATAAAAATTCTTTAAAAAATCCTAGGGTAATCCTAAACACCTAAATGACTATCAGTCAATAAGACTATTCAACTGCAACTACAAACCTTTTACCAAAGTGATTACCAACTGCGTCACCAAAATGAAAACCGGCAACGGGAACAAGTTGGTTTTCGACCATGGACCATCTCCATTTAGTGAATCAATTAGAAAAGAAAGCAGCAAAAT
This sequence comes from Thysanoteuthis rhombus, assembly GCA_963457665.1. Taxonomy (NCBI): domain Eukaryota; kingdom Metazoa; phylum Mollusca; class Cephalopoda; order Oegopsida; family Thysanoteuthidae; genus Thysanoteuthis; species Thysanoteuthis major. The sequence goes on from OY735200.1 coordinate 58,473,315, forward strand.
ATGAAATGCCACTCGCCGTGGCATCAGTTGAATTTAAACAGGTCTCCGCCCCAGTGGGATCCCCAAAGCCATTGATGCTATGATACTACATAACTACCGACAGGACAGTTCCTCTATCACGCTACCTAAAGACTCTGGACCCTTTCAGCTCGAAATAGGGGTAAGACAGCTATAAACAGTGAACACATTAAGGATATTTTTGTGTCACGTGAGACACGTATTTACCAATATCCGTTTATGTGATTTATATCATTTTATCTAGTGTTCTTTTATGTTTTACACATACTTCAATGTTATGGACGGATAAAATATAATGAAAAATGTGTTTAAAAAATCTGATTTACAGATAAGTTTGATTCATTTATACTTATGTAACCTACCGAAATGAAGGCAGTAAATCGACAATCGATGAAAAAACATTTATATAAGATATATGCCAACTCATCAAATAACTGCCAATCATCAATAATAACATACTGATGTCTTGCCGATAATAAAAGTAAACAAAAACTTTGACTTTGTAATACTTCCATTTTACATCATAAGTAATGAAAATTTGTGTTTCCTCTCCTTGGACAAAAAATTGGACTTTTTTCTTTCAAAGCCAAATAAATAGGAGCCATAATAAAACTAGAAAAAAGTAAACAGGGGTAGGGGGTAATAAATGGAGGGTTGGAAAATGACATAAGAATATTGTATCAACTACAGGAGTCCCTCCCATTTCGCCAACTCAGGCTTGATTGCCTGATCAAAACACCGCTTTACTGCTTTCTCCAAATTTGGATTGTCGTGTTTAACGTCTTTCAGATCCTGGTCGAATTTGCAGACATTTCTGACAATGAACCCTTTGCATATAAACTTGTCGGTGTGATTCTTCATATTATCGTTATAATTGACTTTCTCTGTATTAGTATCGACACTTGTGTCGTGCTCCTCTTTGTATCGTTTGCATAACTTTCCAAGATCTTCTTTTTTTCTTACACTATGCTCTCCTTTCTGAGCACGTCCATCCACTTATTGCAAAGTATTAACTCTCTAATTCGCACTCCACAATCATTCAACATACACAGCTTTACCAATCTACAGTCCACCTGAACAATAACAATTTTTAAAGGGAATATATATATATATATATATATATATATATATATATATATATATATATATATATATATATATATATATATATATATATATATATATATATACCAATTTTTGACTGAGGCTGTTTCCTTTCACTTCATGCTAAGCTACACTTTTCAGAAATATGAACAAAAATGAAAATCGTGATGAATATATTTTTTAATGCTTTTCAATACGTCTCTTGTTGAAAACACTTATTTTTATAAAATCTATCAAGACAGAGAGCGTTGCAAAGATACAATGGAGATGTTGCATGATAAGATAAAGAAAAACAGTCGGGTTCAGGGAGTGGACATTGTTTACAATGGAGACATTTTCTGTGAATGCATACAGATGAACTGGAAGATATTGATTATGCTATCAAATTTATATTTCATTTCCTGCTGAGGGAACATCTATCAGTCTACTGACAAACATTATGTTCACTGTGAGAAAGATTTGAGAAATTCGGAAAATTTGAACCGGGTTGGGTAACATTCGTGGATATTAGGGAAATCTTGAAGAAAATTTCAGCCTGACTGAAGGGAAATTGCCAAGAAAATCGAGGCTCAATGGGAAAATGGTTCACTTATATATAAAACGAAAACGTGTATTTCAATATGGACATCAAAGAAATATTTACAGAGTAATGTAACATGAGAAATCTATGAAACATGATGTCCTAATAAGGTCTTTGGGTGGGGACCGAAAAAAAGTCAAACATTCAATATGCAGGGGTGAGGAACATTAATTAGGTACTCGAAAGAACGCGACTTGAATATAGCAGCTACTAATTCTGAAAGGTCTGCGCGTATTATGCACTAAAATGTCTGTCAAAGATTTTATAGCCAATAATTAAACTACGTATTATACATGAGTGCGTATAATACACGAATGATTACGATATATATATATATATATATATATATATATCGTGTATGTATATATATATATATATATATATATATATATATATATTATCGTGGATAATCAGACAATATGAGAGTAGTTAATCTGACAGAATGAGAGAGAAATGGCAATATTAGACGGCCTGCTGTACAAACGATTCCTTTCATTCTGACGTTGCGTCCAACTCGACTTTTTCAAGAAATGTAGAGGTTATACAAGAAAAGGGCATACGTAGTCTGTGAATTGGGTTGGTTTGGGTTAGCGGTTAATCAAGTGGATGGTGAGCAGAGATATGTATCAAGGGATATCAGAGTTCTAGCGTAGGAGGTCATGGAGCAAATTCGTTGGCGATCACACCAGAAGGCCGATATCCCCGGGGTTTGACGCATATCTCAGCCATCTGCTCAATTAACTGCTATCCCAATCCACCTCAGGCCACGAACCACGTATAAATACACCATTTCTTGTATAACCTCCTCATTTCTTGAAAAGGCAAAGTTGGACAAAACATTGAAATGAAAAGAATCATTTATACAGGCTTATAATATTGTCCTTTCACTCTTTCACAGAAAGACACACGCCCACACACAGACACACAGACACACAGACACACAGACACACACACACATATATATATATATATATATATATATATATATATATATATATGTATATGTATGTATGTATGTATGTATATATGACAGATGCATATTCCTTCCTGATTGATTGTAAGAATTTCCAGCAATGAAGTTAACTCCAACTAAATTAACATAACTGGGACATTTTATGTAATGTAAGGTAATTATTACGCATTGTCACTAAAAAAAAATGTGTATCGCCAAACTAACTAAGGATTTGACAATCCGGAACAAATTCTGAATCTCAGATGCAAAATAAAAATTTCAACGCATTTTACCGATCGACCACCGAGACATATGATACTTTGGCTTGAGCTCAGATTTTATATTTTTCATTCACTTTCTTTTACAACACAAGTTCACTCGCTTCCTTTTCTAAGGCTGGGCAAAGACTTGCGTCTCTCCCGATTAACTTTTGCTTTTCAGTTTCCAAGGAGCAACCGATTTACAAAAGCAGAAATATATGCTTGGACATGAACAGAGTATTACATCGGCATTTACTTGGTCAACCACTCTAACCGAATCTTCTCAACATGCGTCTGTTTTCTTATATATATATATATATATATATATATATATATATATATATATATATATATATATATATATATAATATCAGCTCCTTTTGGAAGAAATATCTCTTAAACTGTATTTTAAGCCTGCATAAGCGTGTATGCATGAGTTAGCAAAAGTATCTTTTCAATATGCGTGGGTAGACTTCTATATATATATATATATATATATATATATATATATATATATATATATATATATATATGTATGTATCAGGCTCTCCTGAAAATGCAACAATTTTAGGCTTGTATAAGCGTTTATGCGTGATATATATGTATATTTTGAGTGAAATGTGGCTTTGTGTTGAACAAAGAAAATTTAGTAGTTTATTCATCTGTAGTGCAAATTAAATTTATGTATGTGAATATATACATATGTGTGTGTGCTTATATTTAGTCTCTTTATGGAAACCTTTTTCCTATATCCATCTCTGCCTTCTACGTATGTATTTATATAAAAGTTCCTATGTGTCTATGTGATAGATAGATAGATAGATAGATAGATAGATAAATAGATAGATAGGATTGCACGGACCTTTCGAAACTATGAATTTATCACATTTGCTTATGACAAAATTATTTATTTCACTTGGCTCAAATCTATCTATCTACACAAGAACACCCATATCAATGCAGTTATCTAGGTCTCAACTGAATATATACATGCGTACGTGTAATAATAGATATGGATTCAGTTACAAGTAAGATAACACCATGCACTCATGTGTGTGGGTAGTTTTAGAACTGCCTTTATCTAACATGTATATCATTCTTTACATGAATATGCATACGTATTTTTCATTATCACATAGATATCATAAAGTCGCTTCACTATTATATCGTCTCATAAACATTCAATCATATTACATATAGAGAGAGTTATAACTTGCCCATTAAAAATTTTTGAAGCTAATGTCCTATGGTAGATGTGAAAAGGATATTTAAAAAATCAACCAAATTTCTATAAAACATTACGGTATGTTTAGGAAATAGTGACAATTAGAATGTTTTTGAAGTTATTGTTCTATTTGTTTATTCAATCAGATCTTTTGTGTGAAAATCTCTTACATCTTCCTATGTTCTTTCTGTGTTGGGGTATAAATTCATAAAATACACTTTCATGTAAGTAAATACATTTGTATTCCGAACATTATTCGTGTCTGGGTTTCGGTTTTTTTTAATTCAGATCTGATAAAGGCAAGATTGGGTAATGGTTTCAAAGGTATCATTTATGCACTTTTAAGCTAGCATCTACGTGCTATATATATATATATATGTATATATACCGGGCGGTACAACAGTCACGAGTTTTTAAAAAAATACTTTTTTTCTATTCCAATATTCTTTGTCTTCCGCTTTCCAGATATATAAAAGGGTTGTTGGAAATTCATCTTGACAAACTACACAACTGAGCAACAAAGTAAAATAACAGAACGTTGCTTTTAATGCTATCAATCAATACAGTTAACCCAAAAAGCAAATTTGATTGGCCATCACGTTGACTGGATTTGACGGCTCCTTGCTTTTTTTCTTTGTGGTAATTTGCCGGGTGAGGTCTATCTTTGCCCAGTATTTCAAAATAGGGCATGAATAGATAGATATTTATGATTTTGCTGTTACTGACAAGTTTCACGCAACCAAACACGACCCGCTGATCCCAACAGCCATACACAGGAACAGAGAACAATAAAAACAACCGTTAAAGATATGAAGCTGGGATTGATATACTTATAAACCACTGAATCGATCTGTTTTCTTACTAATGTGTATATCTTTTACGCCAAGCCAGACGAGTGGTTAAAGAGAACTTCAGTTACTGATCAACAGTTGAGCCAATAGGACCAATCAATTTTCAACATTGTCTGTTTTTGTTAGATATATATATATATATATATATATATATATATATATATATATATATATATATATGTAAATATATGTATATATATATATATATATATGTATATATATATATATATATATATATATATATATATATATATATATATATATATATATATATATATATAATATTAGCTTCTTTTAGAAGAAACGTCTCTTAAACTGTATTTTAAGCCTGCGTAAGCGTGTATGCATGAGTTAGCAAAAGTATCTTTTCAATATGCGTGGGTTGACTTCCATGAATATATATATATATATATATATATATATATATATATATATATATATATATATATGTATGTATGTATGTATATATGTGTGTGTGTGTATATATATATATATATATATATATATATATATATATATATATATATATATATATATATATCAGGCTCTCCTGAAAATGCAACAATTTTAGGCTTGTATAAACGTGTATGCATCATGTAAGGTTCAACTCATAAATCTTCCATACTCTTCTTAATTGACTAATATCTATTATCGTAAGGATCTATCTGTCATTTCTATATCTTCGTTACTAGCTATCTACTTATCTCTGTAAATATCTACTGGAATCTATCACTTCATTAATCTTTCTGTCCGTTCTCATCCATTCATATGTCAATAATTAAGCATATACATGTGTGTGTGCGTGTGCATGTGTATGTGTGCGTGTGTGTGTGTGTTCCAATTATTTGCTTATTAGATAATGTATTTTTATTATTATTTTTCTGTCCTACTCACTCGTTCCTTTTATATCTAAAAGCATCTTCCTCTTCGTGTGTTCCTTGACTCTGGTTTTCTTCCGGGATAGAATAAGCGTAGAAAAATATCTATACAGGTATTTGTAACTACGCTCGCTCATATATACATGCTTTCAACACACGCATACATAATTCAAGTTGATAAATTCTCTATAAGATGTATTTATCCTTAGAGTTTCAACAAGGAATTTGACTATTCTTTATGATTTTCGAAACAACAGAACTGAATAGAAAATTCTTTCCGACTTCCGTCCCAGATCTTGCGCCCAGAACTGGTCTTTAACCATCGACTATTCATAGACAGATGTTCCTGTCAGTATTGTCAATTGTTTACGACTGACATCCGCGTTATTCACTAATTCAATAGAAAACTAAATGTTAGAAAATGCTATGATTCATATTCAATATTTATTTTTATCTTCTATGGAGGCAAACTCTTTTTCTTGAAACTTCGTGCTTTAGCTTCTATACAAAATTTTGACAAGTACAAAAATGTTTCTGTTATTGGACCATCAAAAAAAATGATCGGATATCAGTCACTCCTGCCTACGTGAATTGCGAAAGGTTGTCAAAAACATTTTTTTACAGGCAGAGATATATATATTGATCTGAAAATAGACGGATTAATATTTGTCATAAGTTTTTAATATTAAATGAATATTTTTTCCTTTTTTTTTAATAGTCAAGTTTACTTTATTTTTGTATCTATTTCTTTTAGCTTTTCGTCTCTTTTTAATTCTTGTCTCTTTCTTTATTTAGTTTTTGTGTCTTTCTTTTTTCGTCTTTTTTTTTATCACGCAAGCCTGGTCTGATCATTTTTTTAGATATGTTTCTTGTTAAGAAAAGGATATTTCATCACGCTCTAAAGTCAGTCTTTTATATTTTCAAGCAAAAATCATAATTTGAGTGCAGAATAGTTGACAGACATCTGATGTATATTCAAAGTAACGAATAGTTCTTTGAACCAGAATGAATAAATTACAGGATAATGAAACAAGAAAAACAGACGACAATAATGATAATTCAATGTTGTAGCATTAACAAAGCGCAGAAGAAAAGTAAAATAGAGAGGGAATATAGGAAGCTATCAGAACTTCCCTCCAGAGATTCAGAAGGTATCGAACGTACTACAGTGGTAACCATAATTATTGAAACCCTTCCGATTATAACATCCTTTAGAAAAAGGTTAACCAAAATCAACCGCGCCCATACTGACTATTAGATAAATGATGAAAATATTGATGAAGATTTTATGGGAATTATCAAGTACAAAATATGATAATAAACAAAAATATTTATCTTTTTAGATTTAACATAATTTACCATGATATTGATTGGTTATATATTAACACAAGAACATCACTTTAAAAAGGTCTCCCGATTGTCAAAGTGATTTTATTCTTCAATTCGTTCTTTCTTTTCTCCCTACGTACCTTGCATTCGATTACTAACTTTTGTTTGCTAATTTTTAACTAATTTTATTTCTAAAGATTAAACATATCTCATATTTTGATGATCAAATATATCTCAATTTCCTTCATGGCGTAGTAGGAAGAAAATATTACCAAGAATGAGAGCTATCTTCACCAAAATTAGAAGTGTAAACCAATAGGTAAAATCTGCATCCCCAGCCATGATCTGAACTCACAACCAACTGATTGCCAGGCAGCTGTCTTACTCAATGAAAAAAATTGACTAGACTAATGCATTAACGGGAATTCATCGTGCAGATACGTAGGGTTTATTTCATATACATTTATGCCAAAAATATGTATTATATTTTCTTTATTTATTATATATAGAAATATAAAAGCTGCAGTAATCATCGACAAGAAAAGTTTGAGTAGAGTTTGATCCTGCAGCTGCCAAGCTTGTATTCCATTATATTCATTATATAAATAATTTTATGATGAGGGTTTGTCATTGCTAATAATGATGATTATATTCGTAAAAAAATGCATTGAACTTTTTTTTACAATTGAACGGAGGTTTTATTCCGTCTCCAAGAATGCGATATTACTTTTCAAACATGATATGAAACGTTGGAATTGATATTCCTGAACAATCATAAAGGCATTGGATCTACCTGCATTTTTTTCTTCTTTTTTTTTTCTCTCTTCTGGTTCCACTGCTGTTTTGTGTAAAAAAAAAAAATTCCCAGCCAGACCAAGTATGTCATAATTCATTTATCTTTTATTTGTCTCCCGTCCCTTTCACTTTAAGTTTGGGCAGCCATGTGCTTTTGTACATTTGATTAGAAAGGGAATTAGCGCCCAAGAACTCGAATCAGAAACAGGTAGCGCGATATTTTTCGTCAGTATGTTAAGGAATACAGGTGAACAACCCTTGCTACCTCGTGAGCAGGATACAAACCAACCGTAAGTTGCAGCTTGTAAAAGACAGTGATACTTCTATATGATCCCATAGTTACCATATTACTTTGTCATACCCGTTGCATAAAACAAAGAATATGAGTTGATCTGATGAACAGATGAACATGCTTCCCGGCATAAAATGAAAACAACAGATATAGCAACCAAAGACAGGGGCAACCATTAAGGGGAAGAGACTTTTATTCATTCAACAAATAAGAAAATTAGTGTATAATAGGTATGCTTTTATATACGGGATACAAGGTTTCTTAGGTATGCTTGCATAATATTTTGGGTGATGTATTTCAAGTTGGTGTAATCAAAGGTGTCTTAGTAATGCGTGCAAATATGAAATGTTATATTATTTTCAATGCCGTGTGTATTGAAAAGTTAAAGGTGTATATGTTTGAAATAAAGTTCAAGTTGTTGTGCAGAGTGAACTTATGATCAACTTACATTTTGTGTAGATGATTTACTCTCCTTATTAATGGATGCTTACGACGCCATGAACAAGGGGCGAGTTTACGCACGTCTGAACAGTAACGTGTCAAAGTAGGAAGAGAGAGACGGATTTTAATACTGCACTTGTCACGTGACTGTGTTTCAGGGTTCTCGTTAGATTTTCAACCAATCAGCTGCAATTATTCTACTTATTTCAATTCAACCCGGTCTACTTCGTAAGCGAAGGTGCATAATATATCTTATTTTGTTTGTTTGCTTATTTCACTTACTATAATTTTTTTTTCTTTTTGTATATTTTGTTGAGTCACAACAAAATTTTTCCCCATTCCTTAATCTATTCTGTAGTTTCTCTCCTGTGAACGGGCGAAATGATCTGTGATCAGAACATGGGACTGGCAAAATTCTGGACAACCACTAATTATGTCGTTCTCTGATAATGCCTTTGGCTGGGGATGAACCCATGTCTTCTTACACAAAAATGCTAGTGCAACAAAATAGAGCAAGCAATCTCCATCTTGGTTGTTTTTCATACAACGTTTCGGCCGTTGTACTCTACGGCCTTCATCAGGTATCATCTGGTAGGTGTGGGGAAGTAACGAACCGAACCCTTTATTTAACCGACGGGGGTATATTGACTGCGCTCCCCTCTTAGCATTAGTAGTATTATTATTGTCTCACACTGGGATTGAACCTAGAACCATCACAAACGGCCGAAACGTTGTATGAAAAACAACCAAAATGAAGATAGTCTGAATGATAATAGAAATGATAATAATACCTCATCTCAAAAATTCAGAGATATACTAGAGCAAGCAAGGTAAGAATTGAAGGATCCAGGTGAGAACGTAGAGGGTAGAAAACTTTTTATCAAGACAAATCTCCCTGTGCACTCAGCAGCTGAGTACACCCAAAGCTGTGTGATTCCAAGTCCTCTCTTACAATAGATTCTATGCAAAACAATCCCTCTCTTAAAAAATGTTTAAAAAACTTTATTCACAAACTCACTACTGTAAATGAATTTCTCTATTCTGAGACTAGTGTTTGAGTTTCTGTAGACTTTGGTTGCAATGTTGTGTGCGAAGCAGTTCTGCCTAAATATTATGTGTTCTGATTTGTATTACTGTCTGTCCGTCTTCCAACTCGTGAATAGAGCGACTTGCCTGGTTATCAAAGCATATCAAGACATTCACACCATTAAAGTATATAATTTTAAACAGTCATTTCTGATTTTTTATCTTTAATTTAAGTCACCTTCTTCTTTACACTGTATTGATACATATACATACATAGGCCGACTGCAGTCGCAGGGGATCTGGAGCCCCCTATTTCTTTAGCTACAATCCTTTTAAATGGGGAGGTAACTACTCTCGAATCCCTATTTATTTCCATCCTAATCACACACCTAAGTGTGCACTTGGGTAGCTACAAGTAAATTCGTCCTAATAAAGAGTTACTTGCACTCTTTGCCTATACCGGATTCTTCTGCGTGACGGGCAGACGTGTTAACCATTACACCATCTTAACAAGCCATTGATCAAGAGAGTTAAAAGTTTGACACGACATGAAAGAACTTTTCCGACTACGACACTATTCCATGCAAAAAGAGATTTGAAAATGTGACTATTTATGACCAGAGAATCGGACTGATGGTGTTAAAATTAGAAAATTCATCAGGAGGCCAGACAGCATTCAACAAAGTCTCTCGTGATCGTGCAAGCATTAAAATCCTCATGGGTTACAAAGTACGATTCATCGACAAATGTATTTAGCTAGGAAAGGTTCTGATCACGAAATTGGATACCAACGAAAGTAAAGAAATAATTGGTAAACGAATGATCGGAATCAAAAGGAAATATTTGATATGAATCCATCTAAAGATAGAGATTAAATAAAGGGTATCATCAAGATAGTCACATGATGCAAATGTCAACCGTATGGAAAATTTCAGAGTCAATGATGAAAGCAGTAAAGTCGGATGGCGGCGTATAAGAAATAGAGTATATCTGAGTGAAAGGGTGCAGCTCGGTCGTGCCGATCCAGAAAGGGGGGGTCAAATCAAAGACCTATTTATTTATTTTTTTTTTTTTTTTTTGCTTTACTTATCAAGTTAAGTGCGGATCTGCCTACTCAGAACCAAAATGATAACGCTTTAAATAAGAAATTAATTCCTATTTGAGATCAGGAGAAAGGACTCTGAACTCTTTCATGTCGATTAGCCGTCGATATCCACTCTATTTGTTTCACCACGTGGACAATAATATTATAAAGAAATGGATATATGAGCTGACAGAAATAATTACATATGCGTTGTATTACTTTGAAACTCTATTTGAAGTTATCTCCCAGTGAAAGTATCAGAGTTAAAGCAGCTATTTTGGCCTTTGCTTTGCCGGCAACTATTTAGCTCAATAGTGAGAATAAGTCTACCTTAAACCAGGTACGATTCTTACAGTAGCCCCATTTTCTTTAAGCGCTCATTCTATTCTCGCTGTCTAGGCCAAATGATACATTCACTGCGTAATAATGGAATGGTAGATCATTTAAGATTGAAGTTATCTAAAGCATATATATATATATAGCAATATATATATATATATATATATATATATATATATATATATATATATATATATATATATATATATCGAAAAATACACCTGACTTATGTATATTGTTATCACATACTTGAAATTCATTTAGTTGAAATATAAAAATGATTATGAAGCCATATGAATTAGTTTTGGCGACCAAGCAATGCTTACAATTTCAAACTAATCAACTAAAATGTCGTATCGATATTTTAGGAGACACTTTGAGTGTTTTTCACGTACTAAGCTTGCAAAATATTTTCCAATTCCAATTATATTTTCAGAGCCAAAATTTAGTTCTCTATTTACTGTCCTCCAAAAGTCTCTGTATGTGTGTGTATACGTGTGTGAGACTCTGTGTGTGTGTGTGTGTGTGTGTATTTCCATTCATCCTTCTTACCTAATTATCAATCTAACACTTTATCAAGTGACCTTTCAGCCTGCTAGCTCATAAATACATCTGTACATATATGTGTGTGTTTATGGTGTGTGAAAGGATTTTGTTTATCCGACCATACAGTAAAAAAAAAAGAAAATCTTGAAACTGAGTGTAAATAAAGTGTGGATCCCCTGGGATCACAATGTGAAACCATGGCCGACAGAATATAAGATGACTAGACGAACTAGACAAGTTCAGAAAGTATTCGCTCCGCAACGCCTATGATAGAGAGGCCTGGCGAGTCCTGGGGAAGATCATGCCCAGCGACGGACGATAAAATGTTGTTGACGATGAATTTCACCGGATGACTTCGTCAGACCGAGAATGGTAACAACGATTGCTTCACAACCAAGAGAAACAAAGGACAGAGAATTGGGATTCCTATCTTTGTGGTGGTGTAGGAAGGCCAGGTTGTGTCAAGATCAACGACGGAACATTGTTGGGTATGTGCGAGTGCGTGTGGGCCTATATTGGTGGAGGCTTGAGCATACGTAAGTAACTATACGTCTGTGTTTGTCGCTCAGTGATAGATATCCTGATTGAAGCTAGTGTGTGTGCGTGTGTGTGTGCGATGGTAGTGTTTGTCACAGTGATTCTACGTGTATGCGTATAAGTGGACTTTTGGTTTGTCTGTGCGACGCCCTGATAGTGTCACTAGCAGCAGCAGACTTGTAATACCCGTCGTTTGACATAGACCTTCGAGAATATACGTCAGACCTCTCTATCATGGTTGTCGCAGAGCCAATACTTTCTGAACTAATTCGTCTCGCTATCTAATATTCTGTCGGTCACAGTTTCGTATGTGATATCTGAGGATCCAAGTTGTGAGTCGCGATGTCGAGCGGTTGCTTGACATCCTTGCAACCAGAATAACGCAACTTAAGTTTTTGAATGGATTCTTCAATTTTCCAGAGTTTTGTTGTTGTTTTTTCCTGATGTACTGTGCTGTCTTGTTATCTCTTCGTGTTTTACTGAGCATTATTTCATTTGCGTCTTACATGGTTTTCGGTTTGAGGCTTGGTCACTTGGTTAGGTTCCATATTCCAATCCCATAGGTGACTATCGGGTGGATGCGATGAGTGTACCCACTTCTTTTTAAAACTAATGGGATTTTCTTGTTCTTGAAGGTTGCGTCTGCTCTACCGAAAACTTGCCTTGTTAAAGTGATTCTTCGCTCTGTCATGGTAATTCCAAGTGTGTGTGAATTTGAATACTTAAGAGTGTATATTAGTTGGGCTGAATAGACTATCGATGGAGGGGAGTTAGTTCGTGAGGATGATATCGTCGCGTGGGGGAGTGGACATATGTGAGGGGGAGATGGAGAGCGTGTGTTATTGATAGTATGTGTGTGTGTGTGTGTGTGTGTGTGAAAGAGAGAGAGAAAAGGGTGTATACATGTATGTTTTGTTATCTTTATAGGAAAAAGGTGGTTGGATGTCTCAGAGTGTGTGCTGTGTTCTGTTCATGCCGTGGGTATGTCCAGATGATAAACACAGACCTGCATCGATTAAGGGGGGATCTGTGGAGATTGATGTTCTGTTAATTAGCTATTTACCTGGCCAAGTATTTCGAAATTTTGTAAAATCCTGATCATAGTTGTATGATATCGTTTATCACGATCATTGCAGATTCGACGATTTGATGACTCTTTTTTTTTTTAGGGAGGATGTATTTGATTTACTTACCTTGTTTGAGGTCGAAATTTTATTCCTTTTCATTGTATTTCGACGGTCGTCTGTTGTTTGTTTGGACTAGTATAGTCTTTTTAACAATGATCTGGTTGTTTCCAAAAAAAATGACTTCATGTTTCATAGAGAATTTTTTATATACCTGCTTAAGGGGTTGTGCTACCTTGTGGTTTCCTGGATATTAGCTTGAGGGTTTGTGAAGTTGTTGTGACCATTTGCAGGCCTAGTGGTTAAGTATTTTTCAGATTTTTACTCTGGCGGAGACTTATTCTTTGAGCACTTAGGTGAAAATCTATGATTTAGCACCATTTAATCTTAATGTGGCACTGCAAGTATAAGTTGCTCAGTGTGGTTATTTGTGATCGTTGGTGTTCTGTATACACTGCGTAGAAGGCTAGTGTCCAACCAATGTAGTAGGTTTTCGGGGAGAGGAAGGCTGTTATTGTATTCTACTTCGTATGTGAATTCGATCGCTGGTCCCTTCTGAGTCTGTTCGCCATATCAGGTTGGCGTTTTGTGAGTGTAAAGGAAGGCATTATCGATGTATCGAATTAATTTTGCTCCGTTAAGCAGGGCGTATTTGAGAGGACTCGATTCAAAGTATTCCAGGAATAGCCAAGGCAGGACTCCGCTAATCGGTGAACTCATAGGCGGTCTAAATTTCTGTTGGTAAAATTCGTTGTTGAATTCAAAGTAGTTTAGGTTAGTGTATAGAATACGTATTTGTATTATTTTATGTGCTAATAGGGGCAGATTCCGTTTTGAGTTAGTTAGATCATTCTTCACCAGTACTTTAATGTATAATGACTTGCCATCATAGCTGGCAAGGGACTTGAAAGCATGAACATGTCCCTAGCCAGCTTTGATGTCAAGTATCATCGCCATGCCCTAACAAACAGCCAGTCACCCACTATCTACTCGGACCAACTAATATAAACCCCCATAATATCTACATTCATACACATACATGGAATTATCATGGCACTAACTACCAGAACATCGTCACGCACGCACCGACGAACCAAACGACCACACATTCACTGTCATAGAATTACCATCACACACACACAAACATCATACACGCTAGAATCAATAAGAATATCGTTTTTGTCCATATTCGTGTATTTATCTACAAATTCGATGGCTTCGCTCAGGGTATTCTATTTCATAGATAAGTAATATTTCTTAATATCGAATTGAATGAATTCGGATTCGGTTTTGTTTTTGTTTTTTGGTTTTGTTTTTTGTTTGTTTGTTTGTTTGTTTTGGGGTTTTTTTTAGGGGGTCAATCTTTTTAAACCAGTTAATTGCTTCTCTCGTGTTTCCTCATGAGTTTACATTAAGTTGTTTTAATTTCAAGTTAATTATTTTTGAACATTTATGTTAATGATTGACGAATAATTATAAGGATTATCAAACACTGCAGAAAACAATTTTATTCATTTGAAAATAATAACATTGGATAAAAAAAATGAGTAATGATAGCTGCTTTGATGCAGCTAAGGGATCATATGATCCTTGTGAAATGTCAGGGATAGTTAGCATTCATATAATAAGTATAAGTATTAATATGATAGAGAGAAAAATATAGGTTTACATAGAGATGACAGACTTATTGGACTCTAGAATTACAATAGTCAACAGACAAACTAAATGAGAAAAGAACAAATCAAAATATTCAAAGAACTAGGATTTAAAATTGACATGAAAACCCAAGTTGAAGAAGTCAATTTTGAGACGTTAAATTTATTCAACAATAGATGCATATCTTATAGAAAAAAAAGGACGAGAGACTGTATATTAATACTGATTTAAACAGTCCAGGTAATATAATTAAACAAATACTAAATTCAATAAGCAGAAAATTAATAGAGAACTCAACAAATAAAGAAATTTTTGATAAATTAAAAGACCAACACCAGAATGTTTTCAAAATTAGTGGATTAAACAATAAACTAGAAATCAAACCTAAAAATCTAAAAAGATTTTTTTTAAAAGCAACATCAGAGATAAATAGTGCTATTTCTGCTCGGAAAAAAAGCTTAGTATAATTTGCTTCTCAAATAATCCAAAATGTTGAAAATAAAAAAGCTAAATTAGTTGTAAAATGATGATGTAAAAGAAGATTTCTATCAAAATGTCTAGGTGTGGATGCGAGAGACATTGACTTCAAAGATTGAAAATATTACACACTTGAGTAATTTTCACGATGTAAAATAATAAAAGCAGTTATTTGGACCTCTGCATTACCGGTGGGTGTTTAGCTTAAGAACAACGCTACGTTGAAGTGTTTTTCCCATTGATCGTAGGTTCGATTTCTGCAGTAACTCTATTTTCTCTCATTGCTTATTCTATTCATCCTGTTAAGGCCAAATGATGCATTCACCATGTAATAACGGATTGATAAGAATTCATAAATACACACACACACACATATATAGAGCGAGAGAGGAAGAGAAAGAAAAAGAGAGAAATATAAATATTGTAGATATATATATATATATATATATATATATATATATATATATATATATATATATATGATCTAGATTACTAAGCATCGATAACCAGAACTTAGAAGAGCCAGTTTCTACGGTAATCTATATCTTAAACCTCTTGATTCTAAGACTTAGTGGTCGGTATGATAGTCACTGCCAAACACGAAGGGTACCAATATATATATATATATATATATATATATATATATATATATATATATATATATATATATATATATATATATATATGTATGTATATATATATATATATATGTGTGTGTGTGTGTGTGTGTGTGTGTGTGTGTGTGTGCTATCCATCTAACATGAACATGGTGGCTCTGATATCTCAAAACTGTACATACCTATGTCTGAACCTTCCGACAATTGAAGTCACTTTTTCCATATGAACTTATAATCGGTGACAATGGAATCGTCTCCGAAACATGTCCGATTCCCTTTTTTCAATATCCAACCATCTTCCTAATAAACTTGAACTTTTGACTTTTCCCACGCTAGCACCACCACTTCATCACAATACACTTCAGACATTCTCATAGATACACTCAGACAGCCATATTAATTAAAAAGACATCCCTTTTCAAGGAACCCAAGTTTTACCTGACCCCCCCCAAAAAAAAAAAATTTCCAATATGCATATCTGAATACAACGTTTTCTTTATCATAACGACCTTACGGGCGCTTCTATGTAGTTTCAAATTCTTCTCAGACTATTTTTCGCTGTGGTGCTCTGAAAAAGCCAGCCATTCCCAGGCGAAACGATTACATTAAAGAACTTACTGATTTATCTCAAGTCTTTTTCCTTTCCACGTTGTCGACCATTCATTCTTATTATATATATATATATATATATATATATATATATATATATATATATATATATATATATATATATATATATATGTATATATACATATATATGTGTGTGTATATATATATATATATATATATATATATATATATATATATATATATATATATGTATATATATATATGTATATATATATGTGTGTGTGTGTGTGTGTGTGTATCTTAGGTTATCTGGTTCAAGTTGCGGGGAGTGTCTCGTGGCCTCTTTACGTGCTTTGTTGGAAATATCTAAATTGAGGATGGCTGTTTGAATACATCAGAGAGATAGATACACAGAAGATTTAGAATCAATAATATTACAGGGGGGGTAATAGAATAAAATGAAAAGAAATCTAATCTGATCGTTATCGGTCACTTGTGATTTTCAATCGATATTTCCAGAATTTAAATGAACAGGAGAAACTGAATGAGATTTAAAGACTATTCAAGCATCTACAAAACCTTACATTCTTTTGGGAAGGATTTTTCTTTTAAATTATGCTGTGGCCGAGAGCAGTAATCTTTCCCTTAAGTATAGTGTCAACTTTAAAACGTATTTCTACTTCACATTTTCTTCTCTCCCTATTCCTTCATAGAGAGTTCTATGGGTTTACTGTTATTCGTTTGTTTTTTTTTCCACTGAAGTGGCTATTTTGATAAAGTTAAATACTTACCTTGCTTGGGAGGAAGAGCTCTTGTAATTTTTTTGCTTAAAGTCTGTAGAACTCTTTCTTCGTTCTTCATTGCCATGGCGCGAATACCTGCCGCTTACGACGCTCTAATCTTTAATTTGCACCCCATTCGGGGAGATAGTGGTATTATTTTGCATATTCAAGTTTAGTTTGCGATATTTCATGGTTATTTGATAACAATTCCTTTCAATCAGAGTAACCTCAGAGCTTCACAGGCCCCTAGGACCAATTGCGTCCTTCTTGATGAGGTGAAACATGGGTATGCATGGCGTTGTAAAAGATAAGATCAGGATGACTGTCCATTCCACACTTTATTCACTGACCTATGTTAGTAAGTTTTTAAAATACAGGTATTTCTTACTCCTCCCAATCAACAGGTGTACGTATCAAAATATAAAAACAATAGGTACCCATTAGACATACAACGAATAAGAACATTAAAGCAACACCAATAAGTATGAGTACTTACCAGGGTCGATTCTTCTCTCATGTGGTTGACTTGCCAATATGTTACCCCTGTTAAGACATCGAAACTCAATTTCTCATCCCACCTTTTTTTCTCCCTTGGGATTTAATGATGCCTTATTTGTATCAGCATGTAACTATGTGAGTGGTATTGAATTCTTCTTGCTTCTCACTAATTTCCTTCAAGTTTGAACTTAGAATAAGTCCACAAGATTTTCAGTTAAAAAAAGGAAAGGCCAATTTAATTAAATGACTTGAATTCGAATGTGAGACAGAAAAATAGCTTGTAGGATATCAAATCTTCAGTTGATGCATAAATGAATATTTGAGTAAGGTGAACACATGAATACATTTTTCAAAGATTCGGCAGAAATTATTTCAATTGGAGATCGGCACCCCCTCCAATACGTCGTGGGCCAATGTGGCAGGATATGGCCTATCACTCCAAATGGTTCACACGATCGAAAATATACCGGCCGTTCCTACTGGGTCAGCGGTTTTAGGAAGTGTTGCCATAACACTTGTTTTGTGCCGGGATTGATGTGCTCCAATCGCAATTACCCAAACACAACCACAAGAACGTCACCAAGAAAACAACACTATACATTGGCACTTACAATTTCAGAACGCTCTCTATAGTAGCATTTCTCTTAGTAGCGTTTTCTCTTTCTGCGAGAAATAGTGATAGATAGGTTAATCATAAGCAAATGCATTCTTATGTTCAATTTTATACTCGTAATTTAATTATACACACAAACTTATTTATGGAATTGGTTTTAAATCATTGACAATATAAATTACTTATTTGTGGATTTTTTTTAATAACTACATACTGTGTAAGTTTGTTGTTTGCTCAAATCCATGTAATTTAATACCTAGTCAAAATAAGATAATGATATTCCAAAACGAGTCAGAGGCACATAATTGAAAAATCAATAAATAAAATGACGAGATACATCAAAATCTCCTATTTATGATTATCAGTGCAATAGAATAGTAAAATTACTGAAAACAAACAGGGTCTTGATAAAAGAAGTAATAAAAAAAACATTCAATATTTATGAAGTATTGTGATCCATAATTTTGACATTTTACCTTCGTATTAATTTTCTTCTGTGATGTAAAAAAACTACTGAGAAAATGAAAATGAAGTTAAAAAGTAGTCAAAAATAATTGGTTGAAATATTTTGAAAGAACCACGTTCACTTTTTTGTTTGTGTAAAAGCGTCTGTTTCGTTCTAATTTAAAAAATACGCACATTATATGAAAATTGTTACGATTCGCAGTTTTTCCTGAGGCTGTAAGAAAATAAAAGTATTATAAAATATCTATGACAAATAAAGTTGTTTTTTTTTTCGGTTTTAGAAGCAAAACATGTCGCTCCCTGGGAAATATTTTTTTAAATCATGAATCATGTGTTTTTGTTTGTTCGTAAAACGAGGGGATACCAAAATTCTATTAATTTTATGAAAAAAAAGTATTGTTCATAAAAAGATATCAAAAATAAATATTTCAAATATTTGTCTCTTTTTCTTAATAGGTTCAACAGAATATCTTGAAGCTTAGGTGTTCGACCTCAAAATTTGAAATTTTGCAAGGCGAATTTTACCCATGTAACGTTGTTGGGGTTGGGGATTCTACACATGATCCAATATATCTTTTAAAGGACTATTCGTGTTAATCTAAGTTCGTCTTTAAATGTACATTATGGCTAAATGTATACAAAAAATCACACACATATACACACAGTCACCTAAAAGTAAAGTCAGTGTCAGTAAAAAGTCTCAAGAAGCAAGTTATTCGGACACATTTATTATTGTACAGAAAAGAATAAGTCACACATTTGGTGAAAGCCAAGTAACGCCAGGGTATTATGCTCGGAGGAGATGCAGTACGAGAAAGATGTTCCACTTTCAATCAATACTATAAGTTGATGAATTTATTGATGACATGTCATATGAGGCTGAAGCTGTTTTGTGCGATGAACTGAAAAATAAAAGTTTCTCTATCTAGATTGATCAGTCAACAGATCTTATCAATAAAAGTCACTTTGCAGCTTTCGTAAGATTTGTCTATGAGTATGAAATTCCAGAAAACTTTTTTCTGATGCAAACAATTCCCCTGAGACAAACAAAGGAATAGATATATTTGTGATTTTGTCCTCATATCCGAAAACAAAAGGTCTCTCCTGGAAGAACTGTGTTGGCATCTGTTTTGACGATGCCTTTTCAGTGTCTGGCTCCGTAAGAGGTTTTGATTTTCTTTCAAAACAAGAAATACCGATTTTGTCTTTGCTTACTTCAAAGAGGGGTGCTGATTTCAAAATCTTTTGGAAATAAATTGAGAAACGGTTTTGATGATACTACAAAAATGATCAACTTAATTAAGCAAAGACCAGGTCTCTCCAGAATGTTTTAAAAGATGTGAAAACCAAGACAAATAGCACATAAATCTTATGGAACACACAATGCAATGGTTACTGAGTAGAGGGAGAGTTCTAAGTAAGATGTTTGCGCTGGAATAGGAATTACAGGAATACATTCGAACAAACAATGAGCCAGAGTTCATCAAGTGCTTTTGTGGTGGAAAATGGTTATAGAGCCTAGCCTACTTAGTAGACATTTTTCATTAAATTTCATTAAAAGCTGAATAAGTCATTGCAACGCCGTTATGTATTGATATGAGTTCAATTGATAAGATCCTTGATCTTTTAAGAAGACTGAATCTTTTGAAAAATCATGTTCTAAAAGGAAATGTTTCAGCTACTGCTGGGATTAAGAGTGAAGAAAGATATCAGCAAATTAAATTCTTATTGAAACTCACCCGGAAGAACAGTTGATCAAAATCAAACATCCCTTTCCCTTCTTTTCAACAGAAGTGTATGACTGGGTATGGGATCCATACTATGAATCTTCTGTTTATCCTGAAAACCTGACCCTAAAAGAAATGGAAGAACTTATGACCTGCACTCAAGTTTAGATTTACTGACCTTTCCTTGGACACGTTCTGAATTTTTTGTGAAAGAATGAATATCCAGCCATTCATTGCAAAGCAATGAATATAGTGTTGCATTTTTCAACTTCCAACTCGTGTGAGCCAGCCTTTTCTTATTCAACAAATATCAAGAGCAAAGACAAAAATCATCTCCTGACAGTTGAAGATGATATCCATATGTTTATCGAAATCCGACCCCGACTTAAGTATTTGCATACCAAAAGACAAGTACAGGCTTCAGATTAGAAAAGCCAATTCCATTATCAAGATTGACCAAGAAAATAACATTGCCTTGACTCATATAACAAATGGCGTTGATTTATCAGATGCCATTTCAACATTGTGCATAAAAATTTAGGTTGTTGTCGTAACTATCAGTTTTCGTTCTGTTTATGTGTATTATAGGGGATGTTGTTTATTTATTCTTTATTTGAGAATACGGAGATTATTTATTTATCTTCTGTGAATGAAAACCTCCTTATAGGAACTCTTGAACATCCAGATTGATTTCTGTTATTCTTACATTGTCAATAAACATGAGAAAAAACTATATTTTAAAAAAAGTTACTTTTCCTTAAGTCAGTTATCAGGAAAAATATATAGTTATTAAATTAAAACTCATAGAGAGAAAGGAAACGATTAATAAAG
Source organism: Thysanoteuthis rhombus (assembly GCA_963457665.1). Lineage (NCBI taxonomy): Eukaryota > Metazoa > Mollusca > Cephalopoda > Oegopsida > Thysanoteuthidae > Thysanoteuthis > Thysanoteuthis major. Next base: position 58,494,932 of record OY735200.1, read on the forward strand.
ATTTATAATGATTTTCATGTAGGGGTTCCCGGAGACATGGAATTTATTTCAAGGGTTCCTCAAGGTTAAAAAGGTTGGGGAATGTCGCTCCACAGACACTTAACCGAAACTGAAAAGTGAAAAACATCAAATGGGAAATTATCGGTGTTAGCTAAATTAGAAGGCACAAGGAAGAACTAATGAACTAAACGTAGGGTTTTCACATTCATAATCAACTCAAAGACAGAGTGATAGGATGCAAAGATATTTCAGATCGTGTAGCCATTGGCAATGTACAGATCTCAAAGTGGCAAAAACTGAACATATTCAAGTCCACGTTTCCTTTCCGAAGTCAACCAAGGTGGGTATAGACAACTTCTACAATGACTTGAACCCTATACGCTAATATATGCAAAACGTCATTATGTGAGCCGGTTGCCGATGAATGCGATATGTACGAAATGTTAACATTCACCAGGTATATATCCTTGTAATTGTTGATTTTGATGATCCGTTTCTTTGAGTGCTTTCCTGTAAACTTATATGGCGTTTGTTTTCTTGGCAATTTGTTGTATCCTTGGAGTTTTGAATCATATATGTTTCTGATTTTGACCAAGGGGCAAGGTACATTGATTAAATTCTTTATCTTATGTATGACTTCTCTTAATTTTTGAGGAAATCAATTGGGTTGTTTTGGAATTTAATGTTTTTGATTATATCAATGGGACCCTTCTCCAAGTTATTTAGTTCGTCTTGTGGCAGCATTTTTTTAGTTTTAAATTCGAAATTGTTTTTTTGTGGGCTGTTTAAAGTGTTTTCCTTATCAAACGCGGTTTCTGTCTCATTCTTTTTATGAGACTTTCTATTTATTTTTAATCAGTTTCAGCTTGTAGAATGATGGTGTTTCTAAGGAGTTGTTGGGGTTGATTTTCTTCTCGGGGGCGGAATATCATCTTTATATTTTGAGGTTTGAGTTATCTCTGCGTGAAGAGTGCTCGATATCGGGTGTAGAGCGTGTGTAAATAGATGTACTTAGAAAACTCAGTTCTTCGCGGTGACTCGGACTTTCATGCCAGTGGTGCAATCGTCAGACCGTCTTGTGCTCCTATAAAGGTACTCCGTGTAAACAGGGCTTCTGTAGTCACGTGGGGACAGGAGCTGATGAGATACGTGGAACCTCCGGGTGAAAAGTGTTGCGACAAAGAATGTTCGTTTTTCGTTTATTGATAGTTGTATCATTTGCATCTTTATTCATATATATCATATATGTATAAATATTTATGTAATATATGATTTGATATAAAACATAAATATATATATAAAAATATATACATAAATGCGTGTGTTGTTGTTGTTGTTGTTTTTACCCACTCAAAATCCATCTAGTTGAGATACAAAAATGGAATCGAAGCCACATAAATTATTTTGGCCAACGAAGCAATGCATACAATTTCAAACTAATCAACTAAAATGTCGTTTCAATATTTTATGAGACTCCTTGAGTGTTTTTCACACACTAAGTATGTTCGCGAAATATCTTTCAATTCTGTCTATATGTTTAGAGCCAAAATATTATTCTCCAATTACTGCCTTCTAAAACTGCTTGTCTGTTTATGCGAGTGTGCGTATGTGTGACGGGGGGGTGATCTCCCTTGAAATTATTAATCGAAACACTTTCGGTCTCTCAGCTCATATATGCATTCGTACTTACGTATAGATAGATGTTTCTTGAATTTAGATATGAGTGATATTATAATGGAAAACTTATCTCTACTTGTTCACTCGTGGTGTATTTCCCATATTTTTCTGAAGAACATGAAAGAGTTATGTACGAGGTGCTACCCAAAATCCTTGGGGGATTTGAATATATTGATCGGTATGTTCATCTGCCAAGTTATCTGGTGTTTATCAAAACTCACTGAACACTTCACACATCTCCCCTAATTGCTCCAACAGGAAATAAAAAAAAGTTCCTTTTTGTCAAATTCTAGTTCATTTTGGAGTTGATTTAATTCCCCCAACTGTAACAAGAATAATTCTCGCCAAATTTAAGAGAGTAAACACATCACTGTGGATCTATCCCTTCATGTTTTACCAAATAGATATATAAAATCAGTATTTTTCTACCCAGATTTTTAAATCACAACATTGTAATTGCCTGGAGGTTCTCTCCCAACTGAGCTAAACTGACAAGTTTATATACCGTCGAATTTATTTATTATATATGTTTGGAGTTTGTTTTTTTTACACCGTTCGATGCAACTTGAACACATTGTCAGCGATGATACCCTGGATATTCAATTGTTTTGGGTCTTAATTACCATACACCCTCACCGGGCGACCCAGTTGAGTTTAATCATGCCCCGATATGTGTCCAGGTGACCTGTAACGCCATTTATCTCCCCTTTTCAACCAAAGCCATTGCGAGGCTCTCTCAGCAGCTCCAAAGATTTTTTTCTGATTGTTTTTTTACCCAGCTGTTCACATAAGAGCCTTCGGATTTGTTGAAGAGATTGACCTGCAAAGCCTCTGCCGCCAACTTCTACAGGCTTGCAGCAGGCCTTCCGCCCCTTTTTCCGACACTCAGCCACCAATTTCTTATGCTTGACCCTTTTCCTTTCTTGAACCTCCTCTATGCGATCTTCCCAGGGACAGCAAGCTCCACTTCTGCTTTGTCACTTGTGATATCAAAACCACGTCTCTGGGAACGTTGATTTTCAATCTTAGTTGGCCAGGCAGTTCTAATCTCCAGCTGGGTTTTTTGTTAACGTTTGGGCCTTTCTTCTGCTCTAACAAGTGTCATGGACTGCGTCGCTGGGTTCTGATATCTGCTGCTGTTGATTCCAGCGCAGATTGTCTCTGCCACTGCCCACAGAACTTGGTCAAGTCGACAACGATACCGTCTATCCATCAAAACTCTGCTTTCTAGCAGAGTAGGCAAGTTGGTAAGTCTGCTACACACTAGCTGAATAGGTTGGAAGGACTGGGGAGGACATCATATACCGACTGTGCCAAAAAAAACAACGAGCAACAGTAAATATTTAATTATGATCCTTTTGACGCAATAACCCTTTTTCAATAATCCTGTAAGGATACATGCCTTCTTTATAAAAAAATTTAAGGGTAATGATCACAAATCTAGTACAAAAACGGTTTATGACCATCCTAATATTCAAAATTTTATAACCGATATGAAGTTGAAATACTTGAAAAGATATTAATCTGTATGTGAAATGTCGAGCTCTTTCCAAACACCCTAAGACTTCAACAGCGGCCATATTTTTGTGTATCGCTTCAAACCACAGAAACGCCACCTGGAATATCCGATCCAACACGTGTATCCTTTTTTTCGTCCAATGTTCAATTTATGATGGCACCCTTAGAAAAACCCTGTATGATTGTGTCTGCTTTTAAGGTAGCCATGTACTTGTAGTTTTCTTTCCTATCGAGCGCTTTTATGGTTTCCTTGTTTGGTAGTTCTGTGGCTTTCCTTTTAGTGCATCACCAGCAGTACGCATTTCTCAATGCTGAATTTCATTCCGATGTTTCGACTAAAGATCCCTACTTTTATCAAGTTGTCCGGTTCCTTTCTGCTTTTCGCAATAAAAGTTATATCATCTATATACGAGAAGTGATTCGTCTTTTCCTCTGAATTTTTAAATGAGTATCATCTATTATATTCTCACAGTATATAGTCCAGTGGTATTTCGACCCTGGCTAAGCTATTTCCTTTACTTTTGGTCTTAGTTTCGTTTACAAGTCTTCCATCTTCTTGTTTGGATATTTTAACATCTCGGGCATTTTATAATCCAGGGTTAAATCATTGTGTCATAAGCCTTCTTGTAATCTATCTATCTTCTTTATAGCTTCCACTTCTTTCAGTATTTTCTGATCATCAGATAGCAGATCACTGAGTCCTCCTATTCTCCTTTCGGTTCCTTGTGAAAGAATCTTCGGTTTGCTAACAAATAGTATATTTCTTCGGCTATCTGTGCACTTGGGACTTTTCACGTCATAGGTGAGCATGCCATCAGTCTGTAGTTATTTTGATTGGTCCTTGGTGGTATTTTTAGAAAGGGTAGTTTTCCTTCCAACATACACTCAGAAATGTTCGCTTCCTTCAAGCACTTCCTTTGCTGTTGTGCTACTACTCCGTGTATAGCCATGAATTCTCTATACCAGAACACATGGATCCCATCGGATTATTATTATTATTATTATTATTATTATTATTATTATTTGGAATCTCACACCAGTTGCCCGGTGGTAACCGCTGGAGTTTGAGTGACAGCAAGTCTCCTCAAGTCTCCAGCCCTCCTCCCCCAGTACTCATAGGTCGCAGTAATTCTACGATTTACAGTTTCACACCGGTTGCCCAGTGGTTATCGCTGAAGGCTGAGTGACAATAAGTCTCCTCAGGTCTTCAGCTAACGTCTCCTCCCTCTTTCGCATATCATGACAGAGCTACAATTCGTTGCAGTACTTATATCTCTAGCACCTTCCTCAGTATCCGTGCAGTTCCCAGTAGTGCTGTGGTCTGTACGGTCTCTATCCTCCCCCTAATCCCGATCTCCTCCAGTCTCTCCCTCAGCGTTTTGGGGACAGTTCCTAGTGCGCCCACTATGACCGGTACTACCCTGGTTCTCATGTTCCACATTTTCCTTAACTCCCTTGCTAGGTCCTGGTATTTTTCCCTTTTTTCACCCTCCTTCTTTTTTTACTCTATGGTCTGCAGGTACAGCAACGTCTACTATTTGGCAGGCCTTCCTTTTTTTGTCTACTATTACTAAGTCCGGTCTTCTTGCCTGGATGAGGTGGTCAGTTATTATTATTATTATTATTATTATTATTATTATTATTATTATTATTATTATTATTATTCCTTTTCACACCAGTTACCTGATGGTCACCAGTAGAGTCTGAGTGGCAGCAAGTCTCAAGTCTCCAGCCCTCCTCTTCGCACTCTCACCGTCCACAGCAATGCTGTGGTTTACAGTTTCACGCCAGTTGGCCGGTGGCTGAGCGAAAGTAAGTCTCAGGTCTCCAGCACTCATCTCATATTGCTGTGTTCTTTTTACTGCGTCCCCCAATTTTTTCTCATCTCCCTGTTAGGCCATTGCTAACAGCTGAAGTCGTAGATCTCATATCTCCAGTACTCTCCTCAGTATTTGTGCAATCCCCAGTAGTCCGTAATATGTATGGTCTCAAATCTTCCTCTTATCCCTAGTTCTTCCAATCTCGCTTTTAGTGTCTTTAGTAACGGTTCCGGGTGTTTCTAATATTACTGGCACTACCCTGACTTTCATGTTCTACACTTTCTTCAGTTCCCTTGCCAGGTCCTGATATTTTCCTAGTTTTTTCACTTTCTTTCGTACTCACTCTGTTATCCACAGACACAGCAATGTCTATTATCTGACAGGTTCTTTTTCCCTTGTCCACAATCACCAGGTCCGGTCCTCTCCCTTGGATGGGGCGGTCAGTTTAGATTTCAAAGTCCCAGAGTACTTTGTTGATGTCTTTGTTATCTTCACATTATTGTAAACGATATTGCATATACGGTCGATGATCCAATTATTGTCTCGCTTTCACTGTTCTATCACGAGACAAACATGTCTTCTATTTCGAATCGAATCTTCCGTTCGCCTCCATAAAAGCAAATTCTTTCTTTTATTTTTCGCACATATAAGACTGAAGATGTCACTGAGATTCTTTTATAAGGCGATAAATCAATGCATAGAAGGAGAAAGCTCTCTTTCTCTTTACTTTACTTTACTTTACTTTACTTTTGGAAGGAAGGGCTGTCTGTGAGGATTTTTTCTGCATGGTTTGAGATTTTCGACGAAATGCAAAAGTACTGTGCTCGACACTAACCTTTGAAATACAAGTTAACGAGTAGAAAAGAAAGAGAAGAGAAGAAATGCAACGATATATCAATGAAGGACGTGAGAAAAAATGTAAAGATGAAGAGATTGTTTGAAAGGGAGGATAAGAATAAAAGAGTTGCAATAAAAGGAGGGAAATGAAAAAAGACTGAAAAGGAGGAGGAGCGATTGAGATAGAATAAAGATAAATTGACATGGGGGTTGTTGTCATTTAAATGAAATAGATAGTATTAATAAAGCAGGGAATGATTATTTCTTAAAAAGGAAGTCGACGCGGAAAGAAACTGGTGGAACTCTAAAGACGTGTATTAGAAATAATGTGAAAGAATGTAAGCAGGATGAGACACTAGAGGGAAAACAAGTTGGAGGAAAATTGCTCAAAATGGGGAATAGTCGAAAAAAGGGAAGAAAAATTGAAAAGATGAAGAGAAGGAGGAGGTAAATGAAAATATCGTGAAAGAAAAATATGGGGATACAAGAAGAAAAAAAGAATGGCGAAGGGAAAGAGATATAAAAGTTTGTTGTTTTTTTTTCATTTAAAAAAAAACGAAAGAAAAATCGACAACAACAATGGAAAGAATAAATGAAACTGAATAAATGAACGAATGAATTACTCTTGCAGTTACCAAAAGAGAATGAAGCAAAGAAAAGGAAAGAATGGAAGTTCCGGTGGAAGATGAACAAATTGAATGGTTTTAATAAAATGATTAAATCGACAATGGAAGAAGAGGAAGAATTTAAAGAAAAAAAATGAGTTGGACGAATCTGGTGCAGACTAAGCAAATACTCTTCAATCATCAACACACAACCACAATTTCGATCGATTTGTATCGATGGCATCGAAGTGGGAATAATGATTTCCAGACGGACATTAATCTTGCCTAAACAATCGTGAATACTGCATGTCGGGTCCATCGCGTCGCGCAATCATTTCATGTTGGACAAATAAGAATCCTCGCCAGCGGCAATTGTCCTATATTACTCAAGACAATCAGATTGAAAACTATTTCGATACAATCGGATAATTCGCTGATTTCCTTATTGGTTGAATCTCGTTTTTCTTTTCTTTACTTTCAACTTCTTGAAAAGTATTGCCGTAGGCTCCTTTCGATTGCTTTATACGTCCCAAAGAAAAAAATCATAAACTATGCAAAATATCCATATCCATACATGTGTTCGGGTGTGTGTGTGTGTTTGTGTGAGTATATATATATATATATATATATATATATATATATATATATATATATATATATATATATATATATATATATATATATATATATATATATATAAATATAAATATAATTTGAACTATCGAGAGTGAGACAGACTCGGGAGTAAAGTGTATGGAATTAGATTTATTTATCTGTAGATGTATATATATATATGTGTGTGTGTGTGTGTGTGCCTATACATATATCTGTGCATATATATATATATATATGTGTGTGTGTGTGTGTGTGTGTACGTGTGTGCATGTGCGTATACATATATGAGTTACATATATATATATATATATATATATATATATATATATATATATATATATATGGTGAAATAATGGATTTGCTACACAAATTCATTTATGTTTCTTCCCTTTTGGGTTCCTTCAAGCGAATGATTCGATTTATTTGGATCCTTATTTAGAACGTTATTGGGTGATGTATCTATTTTCTGGGCGGAGAGCTCCACCTTGTTTATATTTATATTTCTTTTTCCTTTAATTCAGTTTACTGGTTAATCTAAAACCACCAAACTAAACTGATAGATCACCAAAATACTGATAAAAAAAGTGTCTAAAATTTTCCAAATACAACCAACATAATTTATAACAACCGGCGATAAGTTCACTTACCTTACGAGAGATAAATAAGATAAGATTTTTTTTTAAAAACGATTCCAAAAAGAGTTAATAGAAAGAAGACCTGTAAAAATTACCATCAGAGAGGTCAGAAAGCTAAAAATCCCCTTCTCCGGCTAGAGTAGTTGGTTTACTCTTCACTTTAACCAATTCGATCCACCACGTCAACGTCACACTCAGAAGGCTACAACGCATTTCCATTTTTTTTAAAAAGATCTCTGTTTCTCTAAACCGAACCTGACCCAGGTTTTCTTTTACAAACTTGCAATTCCGTCGTGTAACATGTAACAAAGAAACGAACACCTATTGTGCGTTCGAAATTTTTCTTTTCTTGCAATAGGTCAGTTTCTTACGTATTGACTAATCATAGCATGACCTACAGAGATCGTGACGAGAACTTCTAATGGTACATCAGAAACTGTGATCTAAAACTGTCAGCGAAGGCATATTCAGCCATTAATTGGTTCTAGCTGGATGGTTATCAATTTTTATGTCATACGTACAGGTCGGGCCAATTGAGCTAAAGGGATGAAAATTCAAACATTTACTACTTAGTGTATCTAGAAAAAACATTTTTTTTCACACACACACACACTGGGTTTCCAACTTTACGAAAATTCATCGTGGTGGTATTGTTCTTGATTTTCTTGAGGTTAAGCTTAAAAAATGGGTTTTTAAAATATGAGGCCAGAACACTTTCCTTAAGTAAAAATTATACTGAAGTTGTTGGTATTACTCTTTATTTTTTTGTTTGCCTTAAAATTGTTGAGCTTTAAAAATGAGTCATTGCAATATGAGGCCAGGTGAAAAAAATTAATACCGTGAGTTATTATTTTTCTTAATTTTTGGTGCAAAAAAAGTTGTGTTCTTATTTCGTTTTCGGATAAGTTCGAAAGAAAAAACGAACTTTTAAAATTTATAATAAGAATATGAAGCCAGGTAAAAAAATGTAATACTAAGTGATAACATTTTTCAGTTTTCAAATGCATAAAAAATCTTCAAAGATATATAGCTAGAATATGAGACTAGGTAAAAACATTCGTACTCTCTCTAATGATTGGAATTTTTGTCAAGTTTTAATTTAACTAAGAGGGGGGTTGTCCAGTTCTGCACTTCAATTGTGTTGTGTTGTGTCCTTGGGGACTTTGCCAATTGATGATTTTTGTCCGGGCCCCTCAAAGTATAGATGACTTAGAAGTTGGAAAGCTATCTCCCATTAATTAAATTTTTAATTCAATTCTATTATTATTATTATTATTATTATTATCATCATCATCATCATCATCATCATTATTATTATTATTATTATTATTATTATTATCATTATTATTATTATTATTATTATTATTGTGTTGCTATTATTATGATTGTTTTGTTACTATAGTATTAGTGTCTATGTACTAAATTTGATACGGGCCGAATAAAGAACTTCACTTAACAATTTCTTGTGATCCGTCATCCCAAATAATTCACGGATCTCATGAAATCACTTGTGTGCTTATTAATAGTGAATTCATTAAATCCTTGAAGATTTCACATATTCCACGAAATCCTCGACAGAAATGAAATTTCTGAAATATTCAGGGATTCTACGTAATCCCTAGTTTCACAAACTCACCATATGTAATATATGCACACAAATAACGATTATATCTATAGAAGTTCCAAATACACGCAAGATGTAATTACACAAGGATTAACTAATCACATTTCATTAACTCTTATAATTAATATTGAACATTGATTACCATTCCATTGCATTGTGTGTGTGTGCGCACGCGCATCTTCGGTTAGGCTTCATTCAAAAACCTCGATTTACAACTGCATTTTGTGCTATACTCTTCCTTGTGTCACGAGGAAATTAGATAAGCACAAAAATATTTCAAATATCATCATCATCCTCATCATCATCATCATCATCATGTCTTTTGACGTCCGTCATTGGACATGGACCTTCCCCACGATTCGCTACAATCTCTATCATGGACGTCGCGGAGCCAGTATTTCCTAAAATTGTCTAGTTCATCTTTCCATCTTGTATTCTGTCGGCCTCGGTTTCTCATGTGATCTCTGGGGATCCATGTTGTAAGTCGTGATGTCCATCGGTTGTCTTTCATTCTTGCAACATGGCCCACCCATTTCCATTTCAGTTTTTTAATAGATTCTATGATGTCTCCGATTCTTGTTTTCTTCCTGATATACTGTAAAGTCTTGTGATCTCTCCATGTAAGGTTGAGCATGATTCCCTCGTGCGCACGTTGCATACTTCCAAGTTTGCAGGTCTGTCTCTTGGTTAAGTTCCATGTTTGCATGTTTTAGAGGTTGAGTTTGCTCTATCGAAGGTTTGCCATCCTAGAGCGGTTCTTTGCTTGATTTCTTCTTCTTTTGTGGGTTTCATTGGGATTCGTTGTCCAAGGTAGATGTAATGGTCTACCTTGCCGAGTTTTGCATCTTCGATTTTGACAGTCATGTCCTTATTCTTAATATGATTGCTGCACATGATTCCTGTTTTACTGAAGTTCATGTGTAGGCCGATTTTTTTAATTTCTTTGTATAGTTCATCTAGCATTAGCAGGAGGCCGTGCAGGTTCTCTGCGAAAAGGATGATGTCGCCTGCAAATCTGAGGTTGCTCAGATATTTGCCGTCTATTTTGATCCCTCTATTTTCCCAGTCCAGGAAATATGATGTTTCACTCTTGAAAATAGAAACATTTCAGAAATCTGATCGGAGCAAAAAAAATAATAATGATTTGAATAGAAAGAAAACCATAACAAGGCTGTTACCTTAGTCTGTTTCATGTGAATTAATAACAATGTAATCGCCGTCAAAATTTATTTATCTACCTGTCTATTTACCTATCTATTTTGCTCACACTGCTGGAATTTTCGTTGATTTAAAGGGATTTTTCTACTTAGGGTCATTAACAGTCACACTGAACAAAAAAGTACTTTCCAGTCTGTTTTAAATATTAAAGGCTGCTTGAGTATCAACCAGTAGGTGAATGGCGTATTTACCTAAGAAACAATTTCTGGCTTTAAGAGAGACTTTTAGGGGCTCTCTAGTTCAGTTCAATCTTTTCTTCAGCATTTAAATAATAGTACTTTTCGATATTCTTTGGACCATTAGACCACAGTTTATTCATGATAGATATTCTGCTTTGTTCGTTAGTTTTCTTGTGAAAACCAATTTCCTTGAAGAAACCAAATCAGAAAGTATCGCTTATTTGGAAATTAATAGTATCATCAATTTACCAGTAGTCGTCTGCTGCACCAAATTTTTATCCTAAACTTTTTCTTCAAGTCTGCGTTGGGCCCAGTGCCAGTATTTCTTCCTAATTATTTTGTGATTCCAGTTGCTGGCAATTTATACTATTATTCGACAAGTCCCGTTTTCCTGGCTATTTTCTTCAGTATACTCGGCGAGACAAGTTACCGGCTATACTTCACGACTGCAATGAGTCCTATTTTTCTAGCTTTTCTTCACAATACTCGGCGAGACAAGATATCAGACAAATTCCTCGATATTACAAGGCGCCTTATTTTCAGGTTGCCTGCAATACCGGAACATTGATTACTGCAAAGACTTTTCTCTACCGAATTGTATGTTCTATAATAAAAATCTTTTTAAAAGGTAACGTTGCAATTTTCCGTGCGTGTTGATTGAACTGTCTATTGGGTTACTTTGTTCCATGGTTCAGTTGTTATCGTCGCTCATAATTGGTGCACAAGCAGATTAACGGCAGCACAAACTTTCCCTGTCCTATTCTTCTTTTTTTTTACTGTAATGGGTGAAAATGACACACACACACACACACACACACACACACACACACATACACATACACATACATATGGCTTTGTTGATCAGCACAAAGCAAATTAAAGTAATTGAAGTTATCTATTTTTATTCTTCCATACACAAATACGAATTTCCTCACCCGTCTGATTTGGATGGATGTCAGGCCCTCTGAAAAGAATTTTATTAGGTGATGCAAAGCTGTTTCCAGCCCCCCTCCCCCATGTACATATAGCTCAAACATATCTGTCCTTCAGCCATCCTAGGTTTTTTCTGCTATAACCCTTTTTAAGACCTCGTGCTATATTCGTTCGGAGGTAAACAAGAGTCAACCCATTTTATCTACTGACAAATCGTATCGTGCCTGAGTTACTCCATTTCTTTATTCAGCTCTGTCATAAACGAGACGGCAACTTTCACCATTGCGTCTTTTTTTGTAGAAAGGATCCAGACTATTGTCCACTTATGAGGTGGCGTTTATCGCTTCACAGTGTCAATAGATACATGATCTACTTGGAACTGTTGATATATTTTTTTTGTATTATTGCTGCATAATTCCACTTCGACGAGAAACAAGAAGTTTTCCGTTTGCTTTATTGTGAAGAAGTGCTTGTTTCCTCGAAGGTCTTCAAATGTTACGAAAACTGTGGGGAAGCTTTAGAGAGAGACGGAGGGGTATAGGACTGGTTTAAGGGTGTAAGAGGTAAACTTGATGTTCATCTTAAATTACTGGCTCCTTGGTTTCTATACTCTTCCGTACACATATTCCTACGTTAGAGAAAATACCTGTAAGTTTGAATGATTCTTCCTCTCTTTGACGTGTAAAAAAAGCATAAAATGCCAATCAAGATATTCTCCCCTGGGTTGCTGTTTCAGGGGGGACCAAATTGAAGCAAACTAACATCAGAGCAGAGAAAATGACCTCAAATGGCAAACAGGGGTCAAGTACTTTGGCTCCGGTTCTTCTAACCTTCCAATCGCACACTCCTACATCCACAACTGCATATATATATATATATATATATATATATATATATATATATATATATATATATATATATATATATTTACAACCATACATACATTCACATACTTATAGATACGCAATGGCACACACACATATATGTATATACTTACATGTATGTATTTATAGATCCATAAGCTTTTAAATTCCTCTACATACTTTGAATGTCCCTCATAAGCATATGTATAACATGATATGTTACATAGGGAATAGTCTCCATGAGTGTGTTATACGGCCAAACTCCTTTTGGCGCCTTTTATAATTACTCAAGGCAAAAAAACTGTTTTATAGATGATAAATCAATATATTTAAGCGGCTAAAGCAAACCATTCATTTAGTAAAGGTTAAAAATACTCTGGATTATCCCATGATCATCATCATTATCAGTCTTTTAACGTCCGTCGTTGTACATAGACCTTCCCCACGATTAACTACAATTCTCTATCAGTATTTTCTGAATTTGTCTAGTTCATCTTTCTATCTTGTATTTTGTCGGCCTCAGTTTCTCATATGATCTCTGGGGATCTATGTTGTGAGTCGTGATGTCCATCGGTTGTCTTTCATTCTTGCAACATGGTCTGCCCATTTCCATTTAAGTTTTTTAATAGATTGAATGATGTCTTAGATTCCCATTTTCTTCCTGATATACTCTGCTGTCTTGTGATCTCTCCATGTAAGGTTGAGCATGATTTTCTCATGCACACGTTGCATGCTCCTCAGTTTGCAGGTCTGTCTCTTGGTTAGGTCCCATGTTACAGCTCCACAAGTGACTACCAGGAGGATGCATTGGTTGTATACTCTTCTTTTTAGGATTATTGGAATCGTCTGGTTTTTGAAAGTTAAGCTTGCTCTACCGAAGACTTGCCATCCCAGAGTGATTCTTCGCTTGATTTCCTCCTCTTGAGATTCGTTGTCTTATTTTGACACAAAAATCTTGCCAACCGTTCTGTGTTGGCTTTGCTCATCTATTTATTAAATTTTAACATAGATAAAATGGAATTTGTTGCTGTATGATTTCCAAAGATTGTCCAAATCACTTTCCCGATGCACTTTCATCACTTACTTTCTAACTGCTATCGCTAGAACATTTTGTCTCTAGGTATTCATTTTTCTTTTTCAAACTTCTTTTTTGTATCAGTGTTTATCGTTTTTTCAAAAAGTGTGACGTGTAAAGACAATCCAGACGCTTGATCTCCTCTGACTTCGCTGGATCCGATGAGCCTTGAGTATGTTATACATAAATATTCTCGCCACCTAAATTGGAAGGATTCATATTTTTGCATCCGAACTTCGGGCCAATAGTCAGAAAAAATAAGCAGACCATTAATGATGAAATAGCCAGTGTATATGCTACTTTTTGTGTGGTACACAAGGAACCTTAACTACCACTATTAGTTGTTCTTATTGAACATTTATCTCCGAACTGTAATCTGTTTACTTTTTTCCAATTGGCCGTGTGCTGCCTTTCGTAAACTTATGCACTATGTGTGTTTCAGATGCCATTTTTGAGAGAACTTTTGACTTATTAGTATAGAAAACATCATTGATCATTATTGTGTTTTATCCCAGTTGTCTTGAAGGTAAGAATCGTTATCACACCAAAACTTCAAATATCATTGCCTACATACACCCACCTGACTATGCAGAAATTATTATGTATTTAAATTATAATCTCAAAATTGTGAGAAAATACCGCTAGGGTTTTGAGCAGACGTTACGTATTTAATCGAATACTTGGCGAACGAATTTTTAAATTTGTTCTATTGCAAAAGTTCACTGTTTTAGATATATGAATAGTTCAGACAACCATATGATGAAAACTGTGCATTAGCGAACCAAATATTTATATCCGTCACAATAGCACAATCGAAAGAGTTTTTGATAAAAAATATATGTATACATAAAACTTTATCTTTTATTCTTACTTATTTTTTACTCATTCGAGTAATTTAGAATTGAACTATATAATTAATAGATAATAAAAATTAAAATTGTCGTTGTATTTGCACTTGACTGTTTAATTACAATTAATAGCTGAACTGCTAAAAGTAAAATAATTGAAAAAAAAGATAAATAATGTCTATTCCAGATTGTGTATCTTGTTTGTTTAGTCAAAGATTATTTTTTAGTAAATCAGAGACAGTTGAATCACCGTAGTCACGATCATCGAAACGACCAAATAACGAATAAGCTGGCCAGGTATTCTTCCGTTTTTTTTACTCAGTTTTCGTAATGTAAACTCTACCAGGCACCACATTTATCCGAAAACCTTGCAAATTTATACAAGTACTCTTCAGATATCTTCTGACAACACTTTTTGGAATTTTCCAAATGTTTTGATATATTTATCCGAATGGAAAATTTTTGAGTATCCTTGCGTACTTTCTGGGCTTCTTCTTTTAAATTTTTGAGTCAGCTCTACCAGACTATCCATTTGGTCCAGAACCTTCCTAATTAGCATGAATTCTCTGCTACACATCTTTTTTGATTTTCCAAAATTTTAGAAAAAAATTTATAAATGGAATTTTTTGTATTTTTCTTTTACAGTTTCTTGAAAACTCTTGTGTCACCGCTACCGGACAGACCATTGGCCAGGAACCGTGCAAATTTGACTGAGTACTACGCAAG
Source organism: Thysanoteuthis rhombus (assembly GCA_963457665.1). Classification (NCBI taxonomy): domain Eukaryota; kingdom Metazoa; phylum Mollusca; class Cephalopoda; order Oegopsida; family Thysanoteuthidae; genus Thysanoteuthis; species Thysanoteuthis major. Next base: position 58,510,105 of record OY735200.1, read on the forward strand.
ACATCTTTGGGGGGGGGGCGAAATTTTTGTAGATTTTTCTTTGCAGAATTAGATGGGGCTCAGACATTTTAAAATATTAACATGAGTACTCCCGAGCATCTTCTCAAATCTCTTAATGATATTTTTTGAAATTTCGTTTCATGGATTTTACATTGTGTCAACACTACCTGACACATCATTTAGCCTAGAACCGTTTAAAAATCATTTGTGTACTCCCCTAGACTTCTTTTTAAAAAATTCTTAGTTACGAAATTTTTTTAATGGATTTTTTTGTGTTTTCGGTACTTTCGGTAATCTAGTGTCAGCGCTATCGGACACACCTATAAGCAAAGAATTTTATAAATTCTCTTTGAAAAACGTTTTTGGGTTTGGGGGGGAAATCCGTTTTTACGAAGAAGAAGCAAGTATCGTTATTTTCAAATGAAATAGTAGCAGTAGTAACATACAGATACAAATCTGTTGACATACTTTTTTAACAATTTTTTTTTTTATAAGATGAACTAATGTATATCAGGATTTATCAAAGATGTGGAGACAACTGCAGGAGTTTGATGGAGATTATTTAGGTCGCAGGGAATATTTTGAAAAAGAAATTCCAAAGAGTAATGGAGCTTGTGGGGATTAGGGGGGAAATTGCTTTTTCCCGCGAAAAGAAATAGTGGCGGTCTTTTTTTTTTAATTCTTGCCTTATTGTGTCAGCTGTACCGGACATACTACAGTTGTTCACTTAATGGATGATGAGGCCTGTATTATTTTATATTCATTTGTGATAATGATAAGTGCTATTGTTATTTCATATTTTTACGGTAACTCGTGTTTATTTTTTTTATGTGATTGGACAAATGATGAAGTGTATCATTTTAACGTGTTACTCTTAATGCCATGAATTTCTTCAAATGTTTCATTGTTCGTATATATTGACTGTATTATTTATTCTTCGTTGAATATATAAAAAGATAGATATTTTTGTTTCCAGATAAGAATAAACAATATGCGAATAAACAATATGCGAATAATCCCTTCTGATATGTATATCCACTTATTACATTCTTGCGGTTCAGTAGATAGATTGGTCTATAGATGAGTAGATCATTTTTTAGATAAGGAATTTTGCGTGTATATGAATTAGCGGAAGGCTGTGATAGTGGGAAGATTTGTAACTGTCTTCTTGGTGATGATTACTTGTTAAGGAACTCGACATATAAAAGTTGGTTTTCTCGTAATTTAAAACACGAACTCCAATCACCATAGGTAAGCTTCTTACCGTGATTTCCACGATACGTGCCTGATATATAGACCTATAGACGGACTAAAATAGACAAACTGGCTGATCTTCCTAGGTATGTGCAAGTAGGTAAGAATGATATACCCTTTTTTTTCTAATCAAATTAACAACATAGACGAATCGATCGTTCATCTGCCATCTTCCGTCGTTTCTGACGCTCATCAAACAAATCAATATTGGAAACCCAATCAACATAACGCCTGGCACCAGAGGAGTGCAAGGGTTGAATGGTTAGAGTTCGTAAAGACAGACAAAAAGTTGAATGTATTGAAAAACCGAGTAAATAATTTTATTGAACAGTACAAGTATCCTAAATGTTGTCTACAAACCTGAGCGTATGTATTCAGTTTTGTTCAGGCAGCAATTTTTAATCATTGTTTCGCTTCATGGTTCGAAAAAGAAGTAAGTTTTTATCGGTAAGCGAACATACCAAAAATAGTAAACCAAATTTTATGAGAATCTTTGATGTTATTTCCATCGATTAATGACCGAATAGTACGGCGGCCTGAACACCAGAAAAAAGGGAACCTATAAATTCTGGTTATAAATTTTGTTTAACTTGCCTGTCACCGTTGTTAGAAAAAGGCATGAAGCAAGCTTTTCACTCCAATTTTCTTGTTGCTAGTCCTTTGACACAGTTTTGTCACTTATATGATACTATCGGATGGCTAAGTATATTAGCCCCACATAAATCCCCAGGATAGACCTATGAAGATGAATTCTATAAAAATGTCTTCACACATTGGACGCACAGTCAAAATCAGTACACAGTTAGTTTGATTGATAACAAAAGCAGGGGAAAAGAAAGACAAACAAAAATGTTATCAATAACAATCAAGTTTTAATTCTGGAGGGAATTAAAAGGAAAGGCAGGGGTTGTTTGGTGAGATCGACCTCGGCAAATAATGGAGTGAAGTGAAGAATCTAGGAAAAGGAATGTCGCTTGAATAATGTACGATCAAACCTTGGAAAGTGCATTGGTTTTTGGTCACCTACACTACAGCTACCTCATTGCTTCCCTTGGAAGTCCGTCCTAACTAAATAAAGAGTGCTTATCTCTGTTTAAAGGTGTTCTTTCAGACGAAAAGAGAAAATTCTCTTGAGAAGAGAAAGGATTACTTTATATATTTATATATGTAAAGGTGTGTGTGTGTGTGTGTGTGTGTGTGTGTGTGTGTGTGTGTGAAAAACACCCCCACTAAAGGAAAGAGATAAATGCGAGCTTACCTTGAGGTCGTCTGAACAGAGAGACGGAGAAGATTTACTGCCAAAAGCTTAAATACCATAAAGATAATAATCGGTTATCCTATCGGTCGCTTTGTTTGGCGTCAAGGAGGTAGATACAAAGAATTTACTATTCATCGTGTGTTAAGAATTGCAGGTAGATCTCTGCCGAGGGTAGATAACTCAAAATATAATTACAATTAATATTTTAGTGCTAGAAAGTGGCTACTACGAAGTAGCCCCTTCAGAGGGATTGTGAAATCTCTAGTGGAAAAATTAGTATCTGTACGTGGTGCAGCAGCGTTTAGGCCATTGCACCTGGCGCCCGACGAGTATCGTGGCTCTTATTGGCTGTCTGGAGTATCTATTGTGGATATTTTTTGTGCTAGCTGTTCTGATATAAATGGTTCAATGGTTGTGCTATCCGTTGATGTATCAAGGAATGCAGGTTTCTGTTTATGTATACGTTCTGAAGTGTGTTTCCAATGAGTAACATGTAGTATTTTGACTCTCTGTATCTGACTTTACATGGGTCTTTATGGGCTGGTTTGAGCTGATTCTTTTGTGTGTATTCTTGTACCAAGACATGTGTACATATATGTGATGAGTCATGTATTATGCATGCATTTTTGTTTGCTTTCCTTGTTTGCGTATGTGCTAGATACACCATGTAAAATCTGGGTCGAGAAAAGAATGAATATTCGTCGGTTCAACAGGGGTATTGATGACCAGTTGTCTTGGTAGGCGTAGTTTTGTTTCATAGACTAGTTCTGCTAATTAAGATCTCAGGTCAGTCTTTAAATCAGCATGGAGTCCAAAGCGAGCCAGTTGCAAGTGTTCTTCGACGTGAATGTGGTCTAAATTCAGGGAAGTTTTTAGGGAGCAGTGAAAGCGTTCGGCCAAGCCGTTTGCGGCAGGATGATTGACAGTTGCGCGTACTCTCTTGCTACCCTGGAGGATTATTTATTGTAGTAGTGTTGTAGTCATGTGTTGTTGAGTTGTTCTACGGCTATGGCTTGCGAATAGATTGCAAAGTCCAAATATCAACCTGTTTTAGCCTGGAACGCACTGAAGAGTGGTTTATGATCGGTGAGAATATGAAATTCTCAACCCTCCGATGGTGATTGTGATGGACAACGAAATATGCTGCGTACAGCTATCTTCTGAAAGTACTGTAGTGTGATTCTTGGCAATCAACTTTTTGAAAAAAAGCTATCGGTTGCCATGAACCTCCAACCTTCAGCTGTAGCACACCACCTACGGTATGATCTGAGGCGTCACAAGCTAGGCAAAACTCAGTGTCAAGCAGGACAAAAGAAAGATTTGTGGCATCAGCTAATTCAGGTCAGGACAGTGTAATATCACATTTCTTAATGTCAGTCAAAATATCATTCAATGGTCTGTTCGCACAATTTAGGATGAATCTCCTATAGAAATTGACCATTTCCAAGAATAGTTTCTCCATTGTATCTGGAGCAGAGAAATTGCAAATGACTTTAGTCTTTTCAGGGAGTGGAGAAACACAAATGGCACTAATTATGCGTCCCAAGAAATCTATTTCAGATTTCAAAACTGACACTATTTCGGATTGAAGGCTGTATCCCTTGAAATGCTCCAAAAAATCTTGCAATTGAATCAAGGATGGACTGGCCTTCATAACATCGTCGATGTATGAAAGTCTGCTGTACAACCAATGTATCACACGGTTCATTAAGCGTTGGAAGGATTGAGCGGCGTTTCTAAGTCCGGTTATTAAAGACAAAGCTTGAAGTCTTGCTTCAAATTCAAAACCCGTCTGGATTGGGACGTCTATCTGTCTCACTCAAGATAGACATTATACACTATGCTAATTTGGTTCTCTGCTTGACAATCTTTTCGAGTTTCCCCAAGCCATATGATTTGAAAATCTTTAAAATTATGTTTTTAAAAACCTTAGTGTGATATGCAATTGTTTAAGGATTTAGGATATAGGAACAGTGAAATGGAATGAATTTTTACTTTCAATTTAAACATATACCTCACATAAACGCAATTTGAAAGTTTTAGGGACTTGCCATATGTGGTCTTATTGGTCTGTCACAGATTCTGATAAACGAAAAACGGTAATAAACCCTTTTGATATCAAATGCATATAGGACAGTTTAACATTTCCTACTATATCATGAGTGCTTAATTTCAAATTAAGATGGAGATTTCTGAACAAAAAACATGATAAAAAAATGAAAATTGGAGAGATACGTTCCTGAACCCCTCGCCTCAAAAAAGTGTTCTTCTGATCGACCTTTTTCAAACAACTCCTATATTAAGTTAACATCGTGGCAATCTAATGTAGTGTAGCAACAGAAATATCCAAGTTTCTTTAAAATGCTTCACTCTGATTCAGGATGCAAATTTCCGGTCAGAAATCTTATAATTTTAACAGAGAATATTTAATGTTTCACTGAAAATTTAAATGGCTCGTAGATATACCGAATGTGAATAGACCCATTATCAACATATCTAATAACCACAAAAATATGATGTTATCTAGAAAAATAGCATATATAAACCCTCGTATCTACATATATATGTATGTGTGTCTGTGGTACTTGACAGTATTTGGCCAAAGCTGAAAAAGCTTCCGATAGCAACAAGAAAAAAACACCAGAAAAAAACTTGTCAACCTTAAATCTGATAAATTCTATACAAGCATGGTTAAAGTGAAAAATTGATTTTTACTCCGAATTTCATATCATCTCAATGTCTTTAACTACAGAAATTATCTAAGTGGTCAGTAAAACTTTTAAATCTCATAAGGTATGCATATATAAGGGAGAGTGGAGATCATCATCACCATCATCATCATTAGTCTTTCAACGTCCGTCGTTGGACATAGACCTTCCCCAGGATTCGCCACAATTCTCTATTGTGAGCGTCGCAGAGCCAGAACTTTCTGAATTTGTCTAGCTTATCTCTCCATTTAACGCTCTGCCGGCCTCGGTTGCGCCTGTGATCTCAGGGATCAATGTTATGAGTCGTGATGTCCATCGGTTGTCCGCCATTCTTTCAACATAGCCACCCTATTGCCGTTTGAGTTTTTTAATGAAGTCTTTGAGGTCTTGAACTCTTATGTTTTACCAGATGTATTGTGCTGTCTTGTGGTCTCTCGATAATTCTTTCATGTGCACGTTACATGGTTCTCAATTAGTGGGTCTGTCTCTTAGTAAGGTTCCATGTTTCAGCTCAATAAGTGACTGTTGGGAGGATTCATTGATTGTACACCTTTCTTTTTAGGATTAATGGGATCTTCTTGTTTTTGAAGGATGAGCTTGCTCTGCAAAAGGCTTGCCATCCTGAAATGTACCTTTATTTTACTTTTGACTGTCACGTAACTGTTTTTTTGTGACGAAGTCCCGGATTCTTACACGGGGTGACAGTATCACATCTTGCCTTCTGTTAGTCAGAATCAAGACCTTCCCAAATGGTGTTGTAGAAGGATAAATTCACCAGAACATTGTCTCCAATATCTGGCACTTTATGTCCATAAAGTTTGGGATTTAGACACATTCCAGCACCTGAGATATCATTCCCTTGAAAGTTGCGTTTAGCTTCCAGGTCACTCTTATCAGTATAATGGTCTCACACTATATCACTGGATACCTTCATTGCTCCTTCCCTCTAAGTCGTCTCGTTTAACTTTTCTATCGAGAGCTTAAGTAAATGTTGCTTTGCGTATTTCCACCGTTACTGAGAGGATATGTTGTCTTTGAAATCAGCAAATCTTTTGAAACATCAATTTTTCCCAATCTCTTCCAATGCTCGTTGAACCAAAGCATCATCATATGTTGCACAATTGGTCTTGCGTTGATATTCTCTTACAATTTTTCCCTGAGAGAAGGTTTACACCTGATGGTCCTATAACTGTTTCCCAAAGGCAAAATTAATTCATAGTTCCTGCATGTAAAATGCTTTCAGTGGCAACTATATTAGCCTTACTTGGATGGTTGAATATAGATCAGCTTTACAAAGAAAAAGACATAAGACAGGTTGGACCACCTAACTGAAGTGATCCAACCAACCAGAAAACCTCAAAATCCAACTTGCCCCATAGCAACATTTCAGCTTCCCATTCAAAGTACACATGGAAGAAATAGTGTGAACACAATAAAGCAACGACCAACAGTGCACAGACGAAGACATCAAAATAAGTTAGTTTAAATTCTTAGTAATTGAGGAGATATTACAGCTCAAATACCAAACTTAAAGTTGAGAACAAGTAGCTTCCTCAAGGTTGATGAAGAATAATTGTCAAAGAGTTTGCCAAAAGTGGGGTTTTTTCCAAAGGGAGCTAAGAACTACAGCTGCAATGGCACCGAGGGAATTATCAATGCTCCAACATACTAACAGGTCCCACTCTCTCCTACGTGTATATATTTACTCACATGTGCATTTATTGCATGTGATTGCGTCTTATCGACATTTTTCATCAAGTAATATAAATGCTCGTTCTTTCATAGATTCCTATAATCATACATCACTGATTTGTTTTTATAATGCCATTTTTTTTTGTTCTTGAAATAATCAGTGTTATTCAAGTCTGTTTTTCGACGTCTACTATCATTATCTCAATGGAAAAGGTCGCAGAGAAGTCGGACTTTCTTTGAAATAAGGTAGGAAAGGTTAGTAAGGTGCGTCGATGCAAGACAATACAGTGACGCCAGTGGTAGTAATTTGTTGTTACGGCCCCAGCATTCATGGTTCTAATCCTGAACTCAAATCCCCTGTCTTACCCGTCCCAGTGCCTCTCTGTTCGAATGTTTCGAGTCATTGATTGATGTGAACGAAAAGCAGTGTTGACATTCGATTGGAAATCATTCTCGGGTCGCGTCTACGAGTTGAGCCACAACGTCTGCTGACAGACATCGTGTCGCCTGCAGAATAAACATGTGATGCTCTTATACACTTGGGCGCAAGTTAGTTACATATTCGTATGGCTCTTTCCAAACAACGGTGAAGACTGGGCGAACAAAGGTGCACACATTTAATGCATTCTAGACGATATAATAAAAAGCGAACCGGCAGTATTTATTCGGATGTGCGCACACACAAATAAACCTCTATGTATATTGATGTAGATAATTAAGTGTAACTTAGTCTGGCATAAGACCAAATGAAGAGGAATATCGATCGGAAGATTATGTTGTAGTTACCTCCCCAGTGGGGCCTCTTGCCTTCAGAATCAGCATTAAAATCCTGTCATCTATTTGGGATCGAACACCGACCATTGGCGCAGGAGTGAATTATGCAACATTAACCACAACATATGCTTCAATATTTACTCATGTAAGCTTAATCTAGTATAGGACAACAGTGGTGGGAAACTCTCTGAGGATCAAACTCTCTACAATCGTGAATAATCCACAATACTAGTTGGTTAACAAGGTAGACATTCAATACACACACGTGTGTAGAATACTATGTTGCAAGTACACTTTGCATTTTACAAGTATATGACGAATAGTCAACATATAAACGTATGTTTTTCTACTTTTGAATTAGAATATTCTTCTCCTCTTAATTGTCGAGATTCTAGTGACATGAGGAGCCACAGATTCCATGATCTTCTATCTGATAGCCTTGGCACAATTTCAAACATAAGAACATACACCAGTTTCTAAATTAATAAATGATTTAGAACATATATTGTGTATAATAAGCAGTCAATAGAAGTCCATAGATGGACAATGGCCTCTCCAATCTCTTTCCATTACAAACGTAATTGTGCTAACCTATGCCATGTCTTACTGGTAAATCTTTCTATCTCACTTTGACATCTTGTGATTGGTCTTCTTTGACTGCGTTTACTGTCCTGTGGGCTCCAATCGATCAGCCTCTTACTCCATCAGTTGTCACGTCTTCTAACCAAGTACCCTGCTTATCTCCATTTTTGTTATCTAATTACTTGTAAAATATCATTCGCCATAGTTCTTTCTTAGATTCACGTTGATTTCCTATCTATCGTCAGGAGTTATTCATAACATTGTACTTTCTGTTGACCTCTTTGCGGTTTTGGGTTGGCTTTAGTTACCAGGTTTCGTATCCGTGCACCATATCTAGTATAATGCATTGGATGTATCGTTTACGTTCTAAACATATTGACAATTCGCTTCCCAGTATGTCACTATTTATGCTCTTCAAAAATCGTCAAGAACCGTCTTATTTCATTCTAATGGTCTTTCTCTAACTTTATCGCCTCACACAGGTAAATGTATTCCTTGACATTTGTTCTTTGATCATTTATATAAGGATTAGCATAAATAAACTACTTCAAATATATTACCCCTTCTTTATTCTGTCTTTCTCTATAAATTTTTCCTTCTGTAACTAACGTTATTTATCATTATTGCATTTCCTCCCTATTTCCTACATTTTACTCTCTCCAATCCTTTTCCAGTGATTCTGTACATTTTTATTTCCTCTTTCTACATTCATTTTTTTTTTTTTTTTACATTTCTACATATCTTTTTTATTTCTTTTTAGTAGTCTTTCCATTCCGGGATTCTCTCTCGACAATTTCTTAAAAACTTCAGGTTTCATTTCGATGGGATTTGAATATTTGACTTGGGACTTTCTTTTTTCCTTATTGAATATTATTATCAATTACCATTTTTACAGATGTTTACAAATTGTTTTTTTATCACATTTTCTCACTTCAAATTCATTTTTTCTGATATTTCTTCACTGTTTTCAATTCCCATCAGCCTCTTCCAAATAAATTAATAAACAGAAAAAACATTGGCTTACATTTTCGGTAGGATTAGAATATGCCTTAGGAACCTTTCTTTTTATATATATATATATATATATATATATATATATATATATATATATATATATATATATATATATATATATAAACCTTTGAACGTGTATACAGACGTTGTCACACGCATGCATATTTATATGCATCGGGCTTTTATCATTTTGCAATTCATAACTTTCGCACATTTATACACAAAGTGTGCATCCCCCTTCACGTCGTCTCGTTGAGATAACTGAACATATATTTATAAAGTTTATTTATCTCTGGTTAGCATTTGCTTTCATTTATCATTTGAGCTACATGAAAAATTTTGCTTGTCCATCACTAAAAGACTTTCATATTGGGTAATCTGCACCGAAAAAACTAAATATTCCTGGCAGCAGTAGGGAAATATTTAATGATTAAACACTGGATATTGCAATTTTTTTTTCCTAAAATTTGTTTTAGCGGCACTCGATCTGTACGTTATGCGTTGAGGATAAGCACTAAGCTCAGCTTAGTAAATAGCAATAAATGTCTGATGAGACTGTTCAAACCAGTAAATGTGCCCCAAATCCAACGTCATCTAAACAGCAGGTTGTACGTGAATTGCGTGTTGGGAGAATTAATGCCAAATAATCGAGACAATTGTACAACTTACTATATCATTAAATCTGATTTTATGAATTTACATCTGATGACGTGAAGCTAAATCTGATTGTAAATGATTGTAACCACGGAGACTCTGTTGTTAAGGATGATTATAACGTTAATACTCATGAGGTTAAGGAAATATTCAAAGCAAGATCAAAAGTTTGTCAGTCTTGATCCTTGATTGCCAAGGTCAAGTCTTCCGGGGGATCAATCATAATCTATGGTTTGAATTGAGCCTAAGCTTATTGAAAGCAGCAAACTTTTTGAAATGACTAAATGCTAATTAAATGCTGACTAATGTATAAAAGCTTGTTTCATTAGATAAATAAATAATTCTTAATGATGCTAATGATTTAAGAATATTTCACAATGGTATAATGATACAAAATTACAATAAGCGATGTAATGGTTTACTAGCTAGTCTTGCAAACTATCGTGGGTTCGATCTCAATGCTACACTACTGTGATCAAACTTGATGAATATCTACTTACAATATTTATCAAATAGCTGATCGCATTATGTGTCACAGGCACCAATAGAAAACAAAAGGATATAAATCTGTGTATAATCATTTTAGGAATTGAATATGACTTGAAATGTTGACGTTTCGAAAAGGAATAGATCTGCATTATTTTTTCTGAGGTTAACTCCTTTTTTCAGTTATAATTCAATACTATTGAGAAGATTTATTCCCTGGAAGATGCAGGCCTCTGTCTTTGCAGTCTATTTCTTCGTCTGTCATCATGGAAGAAACAAAAAGATAATTCAACAGGATAATTCTCGGTGTACTTTCAGGCATAGCTATATGATAAAGTAAATTGCTGTTGGGTCGAAAGTTTTCTACCGAAGACAAAATCGGTTGATGTCAAAATTTAAAAGACGTGTAGGATAAAATCTCCAATACCCATGGATGTATAACATTCTGATTAAAGATTCTCATATTGAAATTGCTAAGCAGATAGTTTTGCAAGGAAAGGGTATGCGTATGTAGATGTAAGGTTAAAGGGGAGAGTATACTCTTTAGAAAAGATATAAATTAGATGGGGAAAAAAGATAATCTGTGTGTAGGTAAGTTTACATTCGTACTTTTTAGTGTGTATTCACATTGTATATACAATTGGGAGAGGAGGTGGAGAATGTGCTTCAATGCTGGAATCTTTCTTGTAGTATACGTACGCAGATGTCTGTCTGCGTGAGTATATGCTTTTGAAGACAGGTGTGAGGATTGTTGATAAGAGGGCATCTCTGCGATTATAGGAATATGAATTTGAAACGCATATGTATGTATATGTAGGTAATTGATCAGTTGATTTTATAAAAAAGCTTTCTAGCTGTTTTGCTTTGAGTAGGCGTAATATACATAAGAGAATTTCTTTATAGTTTTCATAAGGGTATTTCTTTATAGTTTACTTATATATATATATATATATATATATATATATATATATATATATATATATATATATATATATATATAGTCCACGTATTTGCTTGCCTGAATGAAAGATAAACACAAAGCAGGTGGAAAACGTAGAAGAGACGAGGGTGCAGATGGATAAAAAAAGTCATTCGGTGAGAAATGATCGATTTCGGGGAAGCAGGAAAAAGACAGTAGATAGCTACTACAACATGTTTATTTGTATATTTCATTATTTAGGAAGTACATTTTCCTTTAAAATCTTCATTGGTAACGTTTTGTTCTTTGTCTTTCATGAAAACATTAATTATTAATGGAAACATTAATTACTTTAGCGCCGAAAGTGTTAAACATGTTTTCGTTAACTGTTACAGATCAGAAAAGAATTGACAAAATTAGTTACCACCATGGGCCTCGCACATTATCCGTTTAATTAATTGAAAAGAATAGCTTCTTTTCCAATAATTTAATAAATTACTGAGAAGGCAACCCTGCGTCCATTTCAATATTCTTTTTTGATTATTTGTGGTGTTTTTTTAAATTAACGATAATCCTCTCAACGTTGTAAAAATGCCAGTCAATGCATTGCATCTTCACAAAATCTAACCTTTTACTTATCCCAGTGAGCGGCGCCCGTAGAGATTTTTCAAGACATAAAAGGTAATATGTTGAAGCACTATTCCTCTGACTACCACGTATAGGAGAACGACTAATTTGTTCACACACTAATAGAAATAACCGAGAATTCACAATATCATGTGAAGAATTCTCTATGGAGTCTATAAAATATATTGACGAAGATCTACTAGGACTCTTCAATAAAATCAGAATGCAGCTTAATATAGCCAGAAAGAAGATACTGAGAGATACAGTCTACAAAATAATGATTAAACAGAGCTAATATATAAAGTGACAAGGTATCGTCAAAGGTATAAATACATACTAAATATAATTGATACTGAATTATGCAAACCGCTAATTAAGAGAAAACTTATGTTTCCTAAGAATGTTTGAGTCATTATGTATATAAATAAAGTATTTGGGCGTATGAATCTATAAAAATTATAAAAAAAATAAAGAAATGATAGAAACTCTTCCAAATTAAGTGACAGTAAAAGGACATATCATAATTATAGCATATTAATTAGAGTCTACCTTACTGAATAAGAATTTCAACTATAAGAAATACAAAAGAAGATACCACTATAGATAATGACAGTACGATAAACATCCCTGATAATGAATGTCAAAGATCAGATTTACGTGATGAACATCTGCATCGTATAATGACGGGAAAGTTGAGATAATTTTTATTCAAACTCCAAACCCAGGATATTACAGAGAACTCATTAAAGAGAACGAAAAAGTATAAAATATGATAAATGTGAAAGAAAATTACTAAAGAGCTAGATAATTGCATTCAGCTTTCGTAAAATGAATTTAAAATTGCACAATATAGATTATTTCGATGGAAAAAAATATGAAAACATTGAAAACAGAATACAGCATTGAAGAAACTAGAATACACACATAAAACCGATCGAATATTTTGAAATACCCAGACACTAGAATACCTGGAGCATTTCCAAAAAAAATTTGTAATAGTTCCAGTCTACAATGCTACAAATAGCGTTACATTTATATAGCAATTCCTTGGTCACCGACACTGACATATATTATGACTAAAAAAAACTTCCGAGTGAAATCATAGACTGTAAGATTGAACGATATAAAATTTTAAAACGAAATATAGTGAATAAATCAGACATATTGCCAATCATGTGTTGGATTCCCTACAAAAAACCTTAACCAATGCCCGATTTATTATAGCTTCGAAAACGAATAGTTTCTAACCTCTGAACACTTTCGAAAGTCTTCAGATTAACATACAATCAAAAAGATAATTTACCCTTAAAAAAGGTTGATTCAACAGTTACCATAATTCTATTCTAGGTAGTTAATAATTCCATACCAGTCGTAGAGAAAATAAACACACGGAGGAAGCTAAATCTATTTTAACATATGACTTTTGTACACTATACGCCAAAATTCTACAAAACGACCTCATCAATGAATTAAACATCATAATAGATTTATCATTTGCAGGCGGTCAAAGCCAATATATCATCATTACTATTTTACAAAAGATACCTTAAAAACTAATAAAACACGTATCATGGAAAAATTCTTCAAAATAGTCAACCAAGTACTATAACAAAATATAGGGACACTGGTGTAAATTGGCCCTGTGCCATTCTAGACAAACCTTCATTTACAAAGATACGAATACAGATTTATCTCATCATTAATTAATAAGAATATAGATAGAGCAAATGGGTTTCATGTATGTACACACTTTATCGATGACATGGGTTGTTTAAATGATATATGCGAATTCAAGAAATCATATTATCCGAAAAGAACTTCAATTAAATTTAGAACATGAAGGAATACGTGCAAATTTTCTCGACTTGTATATGAAAACTGAGAATGGGATATATATTTATGAACTATTCGATAAAAGCAATGCAATTCCATTCCATATAATCCGGGTGCCACAGAAAAGTAATAAACATCAATACTATCGGCATAAAAGTACACTATGGACAAATGATTTTATAGAAAAAGTTGCAAATTCAACACACAGATTTGAGAAAAATGAGGTAAAATGCATATAATATATAAACAGATACATAAAGCTCTCAATAGACATTCAGACACGTTCAAATTTTACCAAATCGAGACGACAGAAATAATTATGCAAATTCATGAATACGTGAAACAATATAAAAGAAATATTACATACCAAAATAGATAATGATATATAAGACATAGTATATATCACAAATTATTCCATATGATACACAATAAAAATAAGATCAGTGTGCTAAATCTATTTAAACATGTCTATAACAGGAAAAACAAGTTAGTATTAATTTATTTCACAACTACAGATATACTTTTCTTTCTTAATTTATTTTCCAGATATACTTGCAAAATATATCTATTCATATCTATAATAGGATAGATTAGTTAGAAAAAAATTCCAATCCCAATTTATTTCATAACTACATACAAGAAGGAGAATTTAATTCGATTTGATAAAAAAATGTATACAGATATTCCAACGAAACAATGGCATATCAAATTTCGAAATAAAATAAATATAGAGACAATTCGTCTGTACCAGAACAAATTGGACTCAAAATGGACAGAGGACAGATAGTTCCTTTTTTGATAAAAAGATTAGTTTTAAAGTTTAGGTTAAAATAATGGGAAATACCAACTTGGGAATAGAATAACGCATAAGATAGTAAGATATTACTTTCTAAAATATATTTCGTATTTCTTGAAAACGCCACGTAATGCTATGCATTCATTTAAATCAAATGATAGATTAAGATATAACAGGAAAAAATGAGGGTATATTTAGACAATTTATAAACGTAAAATCGAAGATGTACAAATAAAAACGATTATGCTACAAAAACTCATGAAATAGATGGATGGAAATAATCTCACTCTCATACACAGAATAATAACGGAAAATGAATTTCACCCAGTAACAAATCATTATTATATATTTATATTCGTATGAAAATGTATGAATACGACGAGCAGTGCCATAGCAAGAAACTTCGCCTACTTTTCAATACTCCCGAAACAGCCGAATAACTCCATTATAAAGGATGAAATTGCAAAGTGCAAATACAAATAAAACTAAATTATATACTTTCAAGAATCTCCAAGAATCTGGAAATATATCATGAAATATTTAAAAGACAACACGTTTATATTACAGTGGTTGGATTAAAAGCAGCTTGCATGGCACTTGGTCGTGGATACTTTGGGGCTGTATATAAAATTAAAAATGTTTCTCTTTCAGCATCACAAGATGAAAAACCTACATTATATATTTGAATAAAAGTACCTCAGTCTTCACCTACATATATGGCAATAACTTCACGCGAATCTATTACCTATCCTAACTGGAATATCGCTAGATAACATTTCCTTAGTCTAGTTTCCATGACCTACGAAAACTAGACTTCGATTCTCCCTTTAATCTTTTTCAAGAATATTTTCTTCGATATTTGGGGGCATTTATTTTTAGCACTATTTTTCACAATCTTTTTCTATATGAAATCGTATATGTTTTTTTTTTCCTACCAATAAGGTTGTTTGTTTTGCGGGTATGAAATCTCACTTCCTTTTATTTTAAGAAAATTATTTTTTGCCAACAATTTTGACAGCGGTAGGCAAGGATTTTCTTTAAAACTATATTGCTGCTTTTGCTTATAAATTCAAGTTCTTGAGAAAAATATCTTATTTCCTTTGTGCTCCAGATTACTACGTTCATTATTGCTTTTAAACTCTCCTAAGATGGAAGTCCTAAAAAGTGTTTGTCAAAATTAGGTTCAGTCTTAAAATGGATTCATCACCATCTGTTTTGTGGTAGCTGGTGATAATTTCACTTGAAAATGCTTTGCGTGGGTAGTTTCAGGTTGAAAATGATTTGAATCGATCTCTCAACAGTTACTTGTTGATCAATTGCATAATTATCATTTGATCGTTCTTTTCATTTGTAATTTTTTTCATTAAAATCTATAAATAATTGTAAGTGAATTTCTACACGAATAGGTAAAGTTCCCCGGAAGATTTTACGATAACCTATTCAAAACTTAGATGTCTCTATTCTATAACTACCTTTACGTATTGAATTTTCACATAAATCCGTTCTCCAACGAAAATTTAATTCTGCACATGGCCCTTTAAGTATGCTCGTTATAGGTCTGAAATTACTTGCTTCAATCAGGTATCATGTAAAGCCGTTTGGCAAGTATTTCATTTACGACTGATATAGAACCCATAGATTTCAGCTCCTTCCAGTTTGGAATTTTCCCTATGGGTATTTATTTTCAATATCTGGCATTAGAAATACTACAAATTTGTAATTAGGACATGTGACATTTCAGTCATTCCTCAATACCTCCCTCGAAGTATTTCTTATAAATGCACACAAGAAACACAACTAAGTCAACCTTTTCAAGCATAATTAGAGCTCTGCAACTTTTGTTCACGTACTAGAAACTACCAACAGAATAAGAATAGGGCCCTATATTTGCAATGGACTCATAAGTCAGCCAGTGTGTAAGTTTCATGAGCAAGCCCAACTATCTGCACCAGTCAAACAGTGACTTATTCATCTATGAATCTTTGTAGAAACAAAAAATCACCCATAATTTTTAAAGGCATATTTCACATGGAAAATTTTCCTCTTATTCTGCTTGCAATTGACTGGCTCAAGGAAAGGCAACATCCATTGTTTTTGACAATAGCACCTATTTCAAAAGAACATTAGAAGCAATATGCAGGCCATATAAAGACAAGTATAAAGACAGGGTGGTAGGTACAAATCAGTGCGTTAATGTTCAAATGTCATAAGTAGCCAACTAACATTTGGAAATATACTGATACCAGTTTTGTATGCCTCATTCCTAATGTGGATTATAATACTTATTTATATCAGGTTCTCGAATTACAAAGAAGAATCAAAAGAACGTGTATGCAGGCCAGTAAAAAAAAACTCTACTTTACACAGGTTTTATAAAACTTAGGACAATATGTGGCCTGTCTGTCTACTTTCGGTAAGCAGGGGCTATAAAAGTGGAGATAATTGACTATTTGAAAACTTTTGGAACATGATCAAAGAGAGTAAGAATTTTCTTTAAATTTTTTTCTTAGAAAGTCATTACCTTTACATAGTTGGTAATGTGCCATTACACTATTTCATTGAGATACCATTCTTAAACATTTCTTTTGAGCGTATCTATTTTATCTGGATTCCCAACATAAATAAAAAGAAAGACTCATCAGTAAAACAGATATTTTTAGCAAATGTACAAGAGATGATACAAAAATATATGACTGATATCATATCCTAAAAGTTCTCAATTATTTCTTTAGACCAATATCATCATCTATGTTATTTTGATGCAATGTTCAAGCTGGCATTATGTACATTGACATCCCACGATATTCACAGGGTTTGCTTTTTTAGGTAAGGATTGTAATGGGAGTTTTTCCTAAAGTATCTCTAAAGGTTAGCATACGTGATAAAGTATTTGAGGAAAGACACCATCTGAAACATTTAGCTTGTGAAAAAGCTATTGTGCCTCATCTCAGACTTTGTGACAAGCCAAAAAGATCAGAAAAATATAAAATCTGCTATTGACACAACTTTCACTGTAAGTCTGGCTTGCTGACAGTTATGTCAAAATATCACAAGCAGTTTTTTTCCTGTTTCCCTTTACTTAAAAGTGTGGTGATAACTGATTCTTAGACGTAAGCAAAACAAGTCACTTTGACGATGTTTGTGTTTTGCTGAATGCAGCTGTCATTAACAGTTCTTCACTATTGGTTTTGGCTCAGATTGTGAAATTCAATATCCCAGTTATGATTGATACTATCAAAGATATCACCTTGATGGTACATATATACACAAATCAAAATCAGTCTTTCATGGCATTTATCGAATCAATGGGAGTTACAGGGCGATGCTCACCTCCTCTCCAAGTAACACGAACTGGGTTCCATGGTACCAGCAGCACTGAGTAATCCCTGTCCATGTACCTAAGTACAAAGTACATTACTACAAAACGAAAGGGCCATGTTTCCTTGTTTAAAGTCAGTAACCAATATATATATATATATATATATATATATATATATATATATATAAAAGTCTGTATTTGCATTTGTCAGGTATTATATGAGGTTCTCCATGTATCTTCGAGGAAATTTATTCCTGCAGAATAAAAAGAATCAATCAGCATCACCTACTGAACTGACCTCTCTACCTTGAATAGCCCTGCAGATCCTCTCGGAAGCCAATCTTTTCATTGGGCCTTGGATCGTATTGGTAGATCAAAGACTCATCCCTGATAACGATTCATTTCATAAAATTCTCTTCATCTGCTTCGATCTTGCTTGAAAGACTGGTGGGAATATCAGCTCTTTGAGCTTGCTGATTCTCGAATAGCAATTTTGGCAGAAGTTTGCTTAGGATAAAAATGTTCGCTTAAAATTCAAAATGCCGAACTATGTGATATCCCAACTTCGGTAGATACAATTACGTTGCATGTCGGGAAGATGATCGAACTCTAGGACGGCGTTGAATTTGTTGTGTTTTCGACAAGTGATTGGTGGATCTCTTGTTATCAGCTGATTCGTGGTTAAGAAATTTCGAGTCATATGCAACATAAACATAATTGTGAAATCACGTATCAAAAAAGCGCTTTTTTTTTTAAAGTGTCCGTCATTCATGTCTCGGCAGTTCCCGAACATAAAGAGGGAGCAAGGAGAGTAACTTTAGGGAACAGGATGTCTTTGCCCTAAAAAACTGTGCTCGCTACTATTGTCCGTCAAGACAGGAAAAGAAGTTTGATATCTGTTATTTTCTGATTAAGCAACAAGTCAACTGGGCAGATATAATGGTCTTGTCTTTTTATTACCTTTTTTCTGACTGAGCGTTTCAATCATTTTTCTCATGTACTATTTCCTATCTCGCTTTCTCTTCTCCCAGTATATCAGTCTGTCCATATCGAAAATGCTTCAGATGATTTGAGACTCCTTTTTCTTGTTTAAAAAGAAAAAAAAATTCCAGAAACACCGGGAAATAACGTCTGTCTTCAAGGAATCCTAACTAACCCAAAACTTGACTTTTTTATCAGAATCACCAGTCAACAACGCCACGCTCTAATTGGTTGAGCAATATCACGTGACCGTCATGTACGCGTTCACACATGGAAGACACACTTGTTAGTTTGAGTAATTCTATCTGACTGAAGTTCTTTTGAATTCTCGAAAACATAAAAACGTTATCCGCCCGTTCAACGCTGGGGAGCACCCAAAACACCGAGCCGTGAATAATGACCATGGATCACTCACATGGCTCAATTTTCTTGACCTTTGCCTATTCAGAACTTAAGATACCAAACTATCGATTTGTTCATTCATATATATATATATATATATATATATATATATATATATATTCTCACTTATATTATCACATTCTGTCGGATATAAACTGTCCATTCAACTGATATACCGCGCGCATGCACACACACACACACACACACACACATACACACACACACACACATATATATATATATATATATATATATTTATATATGTGTGTGTGTGTGTGTGTATGCACGCTCAGTCGTGTATTTCGCATGAACAGGTGCACGCACATTTGCATAAACTAACATTCATTTATTAAGAATATAACGTACCCTAAAAGCCCTTATTTTAGTATATTCTTGGGAAATATTTTTTAAGGCTCCATCTTTTTGATATGAGACTGTCTCATCAATGGTGATTTGCCACTCTTCTTCCACTAGTTCCTTGATTTCAACCACGGTTTCTTCGAGGTTGATGGTCTCCCCATCTCTTGGCTCATCTTAAAGGTCTTCTAGAACTTTTTCAATCTGCTTGATGCATCTAAAATCTGCTGTCCTATCAGAAACTGTACCTTTGTAAACCTGTTGCAAAGTTTCAATGATTTGGGAATATTTTACACTTCTAAAAGTTTTATATTATTACTGACATGAAAATCAATTATTGATGATACGAAAAGTTTCCCTTAAGAGAAAAAGGCGAGTGTATTAATACTCTGCGTACAGAGACATGTTTAAGTCCGTTTTGTTTGGAATAAACATGTCATTTTATGATCGAGATCACTTGTAGCAATACTTTTTACTTACCCTTGTATATGTGAGCGTGGATGTGTGTGTGTGTGTGTGTGTGTGTGAGTTTGTGAGGTCTGTCTAAAATTACAACCATTCTGCATATCTCGAGTACTGGTTGTGTGGCCTAGATGTAAATTAACAACTAATCTAGTGGGGTTTTACTTCGGATGAATAAACACAGTGAGACACCATTGAGTGTGCTTGTAATAATGTATGACCGTCGCAATTACAATGTTCATCATTTTTCAGATCTGAGGTTGTTGACAAAAAATCTCAGAGTACTGCAACATTTATTTCGACACAGCAGTTCCTTCATTAGGCTATATAAAGACTAGAAACCGAAGACAAAGTGGCTCTATGGCGCCCACAATACAGAGGTCTAGCGAATCTTCGGGAAAGCCCATGTCCAACGAGAAAGAGAGAAAGAGAGAGAGGGAGAGATTTGTTAATTTGTTATTATAGCTTGACTTCTCAATTTGCAAACACACAATTAATCATTGATGATGATCATATTTACCAATAAACGCTAATGACAAAAGCGCTTGCTAGTAAACTCTTAGAGGGATATTAAAATTTTAATCCAGTTGTGAGATATTTTTCATAAAATATATCAAAAGATGATATCCCATGTTAGGCTCATCTAAGTCATTCCCGTGTTGCATGACCCATGAGGCGATATTTTCTTTCTCTAATCCTTAAACGATCCATTGAGACCTAGTCATTGTATAAAGCAATTGTAGATTTTTATGGCGCTTGAGTGCTAGCCCGATGCCGAAGATTTGTTGTTCTAGGTAGACGTAAAGGTTTCCATTCTCTAGTTCTGCGTCTCTGATTTTCATCATTGTGTCTGTGTCTTCAAAATATTCATTGTATGTGACATTTGTTTTGCTGAAGTTCATATGCGGGCCAACATTTTTGCTCTCTTCATTCAGTCTATCCTGCATCATCTGGAGGTCATGAAGGTTCTCAAAACATTATAATTGTTCAATGATGAATAAAACATAATTTATTTGTGACATAGATACAATTATTTTAAAAGATTACACAGTAAAAACAGTGAATAGCAATAAATATTCAAACGTGAATGGTAGCACATTGATGTTTCACTCATCATCAGTCTTCTAACGTCCGTTGTTTGGACAAGGACCTTCCCCAGGATTTGCTACACTTCTTGCAACATGATCAGCCCATTGCCATTCAAGTCTTCTCATAGTTTCTGTGAAGTCTCAGATTCCTGTTTTCTCCCTAATATCTTGTAATCTCTCCACGTGAGGTTTAACATAATTCTCTCATGTGCACGTTGCATGCTTCTCAGTTTGCTGGTCAGTCTCTTGGTTAGGTTCCATGTTTCAGCTGAGTAAGTGACTATCGAGGGTGACTATCTTTGTTTCAGGCAAGAAAACAATGATCAAAGACAGAATTGAGAAGAGCACAAGAAACAAAGCGAAATTCGTTAAATGATGAAGAGATGAAAGGGAAAACAAAGGAGAGTAAGTGCTGGAAAATGTGAAAGGTGAAGTATACAATGGAAAAGCCCAAAGACTGAAAAGTAATATCAACACACGTTATGGTAGTCGTGAGAGAAAACTTCAAAAAAAGAATGGAAGTACAAAAAAAAAACAAAAGAAGAAGTGGCAAAGCAGAAAAGATCTTTTTTTAATAATTTTGATAAAAACTACACTGTTAAAAAACAAGAAGATCCTATTTGTCTCAATCTCTAAAAAAAAGAAGGGTATACACCCAATGCATTCTCCTGATAGTCAATCTTGGAGCTGAAACATGGAGCCTAACCAAGAGACTGACTCTCAACCTGAGAAGCATGCAACGTGCACATGGTTGAATCATGCTAACCCTCACAAGAAGAGTTCACAAGACAGCACAATCCTTACCAAAGAGAACAAAACAAACGTCAACAAACTCTACAGCAACTTCTCTCATTGAAGATGCCATTATGTTTAAATAAAAAAAACATCATCATCATCATCATCATCAATATTTTGACGTCCATCGTTGGACATACACCTTCCCCAGGATTCGCCACAATTCTCTATCATGGGCGTTGCAGAGCCAGTATTTCCTGAGTTTGTCTAGTTCATCTCTCCATCTTATGTTCTGTGGGCCTCGGTTTCTTTTGTGATCTCTGGGGATCCATGTTGTTAGACATGGCGTCCATCGGTTATTTTTCATTCTTGCAACATGACCAGCCCATTGCCATTTGAGTTTTTTAATAGTTACTATGATGTCACGGACACCCGTTTTCTTCCTTCTCATTAAAAAAGCACAGAAACGTCAAAACATCATCAACAACAATGGAAAATAGAAGAGACCGAACTAAACAAAACAATCAAAAAGAAACTAATTGAGGACAAAAGGAGGTACACGACAGCAATCATCAAAACCTCTCTCGAAAAACGTCGGGGCTTTAAAGCAATAAACAAAGCTCTCAGCATAGGACAGAAACGAATAACTAGCATACTCGAAAAAAAAAAGGGAGACATAACAACATACAGAGACAGGGTTGTCGAATGCGCCCAAGAATTCAACCCAAAACTAAACTCTTCAAGACATGGACAACAAAACACCAGGATACGCAAGACGCTGACAATCAATTCGAGGACTTCCCAGAAGTTACACCATGGGAGGTAAAACAAGCCGTCAAACAAACAAAAAAAGGAAAAGCCCTGGAACCAGATAATAACGCCATCGATCTATTCAAAAAGAGCTGGTAAGATCGTCAATAAAAAAATGGGCTATTCTATTCAACTTGTGTCTAAAGTAGAGCAAATTCCTGGAAGACTGGGACACAGCAATCATAATGCTTTTACATAAAAAAAGAAAACTCGAAAGATCTAAACAACTACAAACCTATTAGCTTACTCAACTGCATATACAAACTTTTCACAATAATCATCACCAATCGGATCACTAGAACACTAGATGAAAACTAACCACAGAAACAAGCTGGCCTTAAAAGAAGCGACTCGTACATAGACCATCTACATTCAATAAATCAGATGAAATAAAAAGCACCAGAATACAGAATGCCACTCGCTGTAGCACTTATAGACGTCAAGGAGGCATTTGACGGTAAGATGGTCTACAAAAAAGCTAGCTAATCTAATCAACTTGTGTCTAAGACTAAGGAAACCCCAAAGACCTCAACAACTACGTGCCTATAAGCTTACTCAACAGCAATTATCAACTGTTCACAAAAATCAACACCAACCAGATCACTAAAACACTAGATGAAAACCAACCACAGGAACAGGCTAGATTTAGAAGAAGCTACTCGACTATGGACCATCTCTATTCAATAAATCAGCAGAAGGAGTAAGCAGCAGAATACAAAATGCTACTTGCTGTGGCATTTATTGATTTAAGAAGGCATTCAACTCTGTAGAAATTCCCATGGTCATGAAACATGGAACCTAACCAGAGACAGAATAACAAACTGAGAAGTACGCAACGTGTGCATGAGAGAATCATGCTCAACCTCACTTGGAGAGATCACAAGACAGTACAGTATATAAGAGAGAAAAAAGGAGTCCGAAACATCATAAAATCTACTAGAAAACCTAAATGGCAATGGGCTGGTCATGTTGCAAGAATGGCAGACAAACGATGGAGATCACAACTCACAACATGGATCCCCATAGATTACATGCGAAACTTAACCCGGTAGAATACAAGATGGAGTGATGAACTAGACAAATTCAGAAAGTACTGGCTCTGCGACGCCCACGATAGATAGATTTGGCGGATCATGGGTAAGGTCTATGTCCAACAACGGATGATTAAATACTTTTTTTTCTTCTTCTTTTATTGCTATTCAACCCCCAAACTAAACGAAATACCTTACAAAAATCAACATTTACAAATATTCAAATCATAATAGTTGATGAAAATGAACACCGTATTCATCAATTTTCAATTAATGGAAAATACAAATTTATCATTAATATGTAATTACAACAAGTTCATTATCGATGTAATTACAACTAAAGTTTATCATATTTTAATTATTTCAAGTGTATCAGCGATGATATTTAATTATTAATTTTGGTTTATGATAGATTTTACTACAGATTAATCTCTGTTATTGTTACCTCAGCAAGTTTACAATCGGTATTGTAATTACAGTGCAATGTACGAGAGAATTCTAAAAGAAAAATGTAACTTTTTCATTCCTTTTTATATGTGTGCCATTTTCAACTTCGAGTGTGTGAAACTTTCCAATCGGTGGTAAACAAGTAACTATATCCATGATAAATCTGCAGTAATTAAATGTTATGGCTGATGAATTCGTGGTAGTTACAAAATTATAAATTTTAGTAATGATTATAATCATCGATACTAAACTTGTAGTAATTAAATATCGATGATAAACTTTTATGACATGAAAATAAATAACTAGTGTTTTATTTTTATCAACATTTAAACATGTTTAATATAAAATATATTTCATAAATATAACTTTTTTATTTGACTTCATTCAAAGTGCTTGTTTTTAAATAATTATGGCTTAAACATTTATAGTTATTGATTTCTCCGGGGCATTTCGTTTAGATTCGAGTGTATTTCACAGCATTTCGATAAATAATTGGGTATTTCGATAAATAACAATGCCACTCTTTCATCCTGTCCGCACTTTCTTTTCTCTTCCTCTTTATCAATTTTTCTTTTTTCTTGTCTTTTTCCCAATCTCCTTCTTTTTATTCACTTCCTTTTCTCCTTCATAATTCATTGCTCAAGTCTCACGGGCATCGCCTTTTATTTTCTAAATCTAGTCTTGCTAAAACTCTTTTCTGAAAATTCTTATATCTAATTCATAAAGTTTGATTGAAAAGAATCTGAGTATTCCAACAATATAGACTGCCGAACAAAATCACCTCCGTTTTATATTGTACATTATGCAGCCTAGAGAATAACTTTTCTTTTCATGATTTTCACTCTTTCCGCTGAATTAAACGTCCATCTAACATTTGGATTAATTTTTGAGTATGACATTGTCTGTGCGCAGAATACAGCTTTACACTATTGTAAAAAGAACATTAGTAAAAAAAGAAAAGTACTGTCACGGTATAGATATGATCGTTGAAATACAGTATGGGTGTATATTCTTGATAAATAGTTAAATGTCATCTGGACGGTATTGCATGTGATGTTTCACAGACTTCTATTCTTAAAAATCTGGGGTGTTGTTTTTCCTTAATAATATTTTCGCTAAAAATCCGTCTATGAACAGATGGATAATTGGATGAAAACATCTGAAAAGACAGATTGATAAAAACAAATATATATTCACATATTTACGAAGCTTAGACTCGCATAAGATCATATTTTGGCAAAATACCTTTTATGAATCGATTACAATATCAATGACTGGTGGAGGCAACTTGTTAACCACTACATCTTAAGGGTCGATACATTGGCAGATAGGTAAAGAGGGGCAGACGGAGCATAGAATGATTATACGATATTGATTTAAACTTGAAAGCATCAAAAGAAATGTGAGAATAGATAATGATTAGGAGAAATCAAACTGAACAAATATTATCAAAGAATCATTCTTTACCTTCTCAACAGATACAAAAACTATTTAAACAATTCAAGAATATTTTATTATGCGTGATAGAATTTGGCGGGCGACTTAACATGAGCATATTTCAGAGTTTCAGCCATTGAATTAATAAGAAGTTCTACCTTTTTCTACGATTTATTTTAACGGAGATAGTTTTATTTCATTGGATATTCTACTTGAGATGCATTTAGATTTTATTTTTGATAACGGAACCAATCTAGGTTTCTGGGCATTTTCTCTTAAAATAATACAACTCGAACACGCTAAATAGGATTCATGCCAGGACACTGAATCGCCTATAAAGGCTGCATTACACCCATTTGGATATGCCGCGCTTGAGCCATTTGTTGTTTGGCACAGATTCTCATCCTCCAGGAAAATGTACCATTTTCGTTCAAATGACAGCCTGTGAATATTACGAAAAACCCTTCCTACTAAATGGGTATATGCTCTTCTGAATCGATATTTCCTACACATTGCAAAAACTTTGACTGACCATTACGTTGATTTGATACGTACGTCATAAAAAATGCAATGTATCAAAGTGGGCTTCAAATGATCTAGATAAAAGTCTCGGTTAAGCAATTTCCATTTGTGAAAATAAGGACTGATCAGAAATATATCAGTGTACCAAAACTCAAAGCAACTTTCCTCCATTTCTATTACTAATAGCTTGCTCTGCTAAAAGTTCACTGCTTCAAGGGGCAATTTTCTTTTGGTCACTCTACCATAATATCCCGTATGATAAAGATACTGTATCATCATACTAGGACTGATTCAGATGCACTCTGACACATCTCCCGCCTTATAATGAGGGTTTTTTTTTTCAATTTCCTGTCTCATCGCATGTAGACACCTTTTTGATTGCACGAATCAGCTTCAACAATATGCTATCAAATTCTCTAATGTTTGCTGACGCTGGATTATTCCAATTTCCGATTGATCAACAATATTCTCCCTTTCGAAATCTGACCAATCCCATATTCCTCGAGTACAGGGTAGAGTGAATTAAATGTACCTTTACATCTCTCACATTTAATATCAAATTGAGCGATTACTAATGGAAATATATCTATTCAATTTCAAACATAGATGAATAAATAGCATCTTTTTTTCTAAGTCATGTCTGTAAGCTTCCAGAAGAGGAAAATCACCACCACTGCTACAACGAGTCTTATCTACATCTAAAGCATCATTCATAAAGTTAATAACGGATAGTTGGAGATTTTTTGAGTCCGCCAATATCATTGACTTTTTAAAACATGGCTGCCATATCTAACCACGAGCTTTCTGTCCTCCTGGAAATAAAACTTCCCGAGATCGAGCAACTTATTTTTTTATCTTTCGTCAATGTCAACTGCGATTTGAGCGGTTAATGGAATCGAAACATTTCCCTGGCTAAATCCAGCTAAAGTTCACTTCAGCTTCAAGGACGCTTTTGTCTGTAACTGGCAATGGCTTGACGCTTTTTTAAGAGCCGGGCAAAAGTCCCAGTCTCTACCTTTGTTACTACGCAGGACAATGAGTCCGAACTCTCAAAAAACTGTATCCTTTTCTAACCACTTGACGACAACAACAAAGTTTACATTGTGAATTAAAAAGCAATATTAAGAGAACTCAACTTACCATTGTGACCTCCTCCAAGATAAATTCTATAAAGCTCAACAAGAGTGTTTTCTTCTCTCAGGCAGAACTCAAGAAAAAAAAACACCTATCACTACTCTGGGATCTCGCAAGAAACTCCTTGAAAGAGAACTACTTAAAAACTGAAATTACCTTTTTTACACTGTCCGAACAAAATTATTTTACAGAGCAAAATTATATTTTAAATCAAAGTAAGCAATTTCGACTTTTTTTCTTGTCTCTCTGTTTGTTGATGTTTTTTTTATAAAAAGTAAAAATTCTGATAAACCTTGAGAATTCTTTTATCAACTCATCCTTTGAATGGATATCTCGTATACGATTTGCATTAGTTCTCGTGGGTACAGTCGATTTATAAGAAAATTTAAAAAAATACTATATTCTATGGTTGGCCGAAATGCCGATCCATTCGTAAATAATTCCGTCATTTTTCACAGATACTACGCTAACCAGAGAGTAAATTGTCCGGTTAATATAAACAAAACTTCTCTCCATTCTTCTCCCCCACTCTTCTTGGCAGTGTAAAAGGAAACATCGATTAAAGACCATTTTCATGAAAGGTATCTAAAAATGTAAGATGGACGTTTAACGATTCTACAATTTTAGTCAACTTGAAAGATTAGTTTGAGCATCCTAATTTTTTTAAATAGAGTATGTGTTTGAAAAAAATCCATTTTCTCTCGTTTTTCTGGATCGCGATGTATGTATTTCTATCGGCACATCTTTTACTGCAAATATTTTCATGTTAGAAAACTTATGTATACGTTTGTATGTTTGACACGACTTGAATACATTTGTAAAACTTGCATTCAGTTGTCTGTTCATTACTCACAAAAGTATTTCTTAAGATATTTCAGGATATCTGGCTTTTTTCATATAACGTACTATTATGCTTACGTTTGTCCCAAGATATCTGAACAAATTCTAAAGTTAATATAAATCTCGGAAAACCAACTTTATAGTGAGAGGTCGTCCGGATATTACGTCCAGAGCCAAATTTGTTCTCAAGAGAATGTCCAAAGGACTTTTTTGTCCAAAGTATGAATTACCTTATCTCATGTATTAATGATTATTGAGAAAATCATGTTTTCCTTTGGGGCCTTAATTTCAGAATTGAATAAAGAATAATCATAGCCTCCTCCGAAAGAAATGCCTGGACTCTAGAAGAATAACCTTGGCACTAAAAGATGCCCTCTTGACTGAATAATGAATAGCTTCCTTTGATTTGAATATTACATTACATTGCTCTAACAACTCGTGCCTACGAGATGAAACTGCAAAAGAACTTCATCGTTAGACTTATAGAATGGAAATATTTGGGGGTTGTGCCCGTTATGATATAGTTTGATCTTCAAAAAGGTAGGAGACCGTGTCTTTTTGGGGGGATTTTTTTTCTCTAATTTCAGTCTTTCAGTATAATTCATCGTGCTCTATGTTGAATGATGATCACAGATGATAATTTTGCAGAACAATTTCTGTATCGTGAATCGAATGTGTGAAAGTCACATGAGCTAAACGTATAAAATGAATGGTTGATTACTGATAGCATAAAATATTAATTTTCTTCAAGTGCAGTGAAACATAGGATGTATGATAGGGATTCATTTAGAACAATTCAACACCTTATCGGATATATTTACCTTCATTATATGAGTATATATTTTTTATGGATATCTGTGAGAGCGAGAAATAGAAAGGTAGTAGTATTCCACAAGAAAAGTCCAATAAATATAAGAGACATGAAAGAGGTAAGGAAAAGCAACATTGGTTGGATGTTATATTGTATTTAATAACTTGGATAATTGATAAAAAGATTTCGTGTTCGTAGTTGTATTTTTCAGCTCAAAGAAAAAAAAAACTTTCAGAGAAATTTTCCAGAGAATATTTTTTCTATTGGCTGGAAAATTAAACTATGAACACAAAACCTTCTTACTGGATATTCAAGTTATTATATATTAAAAAAATTCTCCAACCAATGTGACTCCTCCGTTTTTGAAATTTAAAAATTTTTCGCTACGGCTATTTTGGGCATTTGTGTTTACTTTTTGATTCTTCAATTCTAAATCATGTCCTGTGCCGACAACGTCACTTCCGCCCAGGAGCGTCAAAGGCAACTCAGAACACCAGCTCCGTGAGCAAAGAATATGTAGTCGATGGTTGGTTATTCTGTTTTGATGAGAATAGCCTTCATAATTTGTAATCTCTTTCTGTGGAACGTGTTCTAAAGAATACTATAATAATCCACCGGAAGCTGGCGGATATTGGTCAGGCTCGAAAGAGCTCAAATTCGTTATTTCAGAACTTTGAAAACTTTTTGCATCGTTTTGATCTTATTTTAACACAGCTTGTCTGCAAACAAGAAAGAATAACAAAAAAAATTAAACAGCCGTATCCTATGCAGTTTAAATTGCTTTCAGAGTATTTACTGATAATATGGTATCGTACCTGATTTCCTATAACATTTCCACTATATTTCCCGATCTATCAATTGAAGAGACTATTTGTTTGTTTTATTATTCATCGTCTTCAAAAGTACACTTTGCCTTGTTTACTTTACATCTACCTTTCGAAGTGTTTTTTTTATCTGTCCTTTCATAAGTCTATTTATTCATATCTATTTCTTATATTCATATCTATCATCACAAACGCTTTGCATGTATCTAATTATGGAATACAATATTTTATGTCTTGCTGTTCCATTTTGTTCATACCTACATTCATCAATCTACCTCAGTCTATTCATCTCATAACTTTATATATAGCAGTATTTCCTTTTTCTATCTATCCATTTTTAATATGTATATATTTATCACCACTCTGCTTATATCTAGGTAGGTATCCTATTTCATATCTGTCTGTCTCAGAATGACCATATTTATTCACCTTTCTTCATATCCCTCTATCACGAGGCCTATGCAATGGCTACAACGGGAACGTGTTTGTCTTCGATGCCAATCTACTAACACGCACATAATGTGTGTACGGAAGGTCGTACAGATCAATATATTGAAGAGCACCACTTTCAGTTTCGATTACAAATGAACTTGAAACCACTTTTAGTGTGTTTCATTTGATCTGACCATAAACATTTAATAAATTACAAGTTTGGTAATGTTCGTCCTGTTTCTCATGTTAGGTACTAGCTGATCAAACAATCTTTCCAAGTAAAACATGACTACTGCCTGCTTCCTATCTAATCAATGTTATGTGTATTTGTGGTTGACCATCGTTCCGATTATGTCTATGGTTGTGCAGAGATTTGTTCAGCAACTCGTCCCAGGGCAACCCCCTAGAAAGCACAATGCTATCTTTAAACCGAAGAAATATATTTTTAAATGACAATATGATATTCAATGAAAATCAATCAAAGAAAAATATATCATCAAAAATAAATGTAAGAGTTCGCATAAATTTACACAAATAAGAGTACTGAACTAAACAAATAGTCACGCAAAAACAGAAGTGGTATCACAAAACTTTACAAACTCTGCAAAAACATAGATATTCAAATATAAAGACATTCATCAACAGTTATGGGAGGCTCAACAAAGCTTCACTAGCAGGTTTCCTGATCCTTAAACATATCAGCGTACAGTTTTCACTGAGACAACTTGCTGTCGGGTACTTTTACAGCTTGAAGGTTTTAAATTTCCCTCCGAAATATTCAAATTGTTCCACGTTGGGAATCACCGATCTAAAATTTTAAATGTACTAAATCTGATTTTGTCAAAATATAAACATATTTGATACTCAGGGATATCATTGTTACATTTTATTCTTATATTTTTGTATAGTCGAGACACTGTAGAAATCTTAATGATGAATTGATTTTTTTTTTAATTAAAATACCCAGAGATATAGATCTTGCATTTTGAGCCACCATTATTATATAAAGATAACATTCCACATAACAGAAATTTTGGAAATTTTGCTAATGCCAAATTTACGTCATTTCAAGTGGTAAAGAATTGACAACGTTTCACGCTGTTCATTTCCTGAAAAGACTCCGATTCACAAGATTTCCTTTCGGAGACAGGAAACATCAGATTTTTCTTCTTGATATTAACATTAGGATTTTGCCGATAAAATGATATTTTATGCAAGTTTGAAGCTTATCGATCAGAGGTGTCGATTTCCTGATGAAATTTTGGGCCATGTCTGTAAATGAAGCAATTAAAATGTCACTTTTATTTTTTTCAATTTTTGTTGTCGACAGCAACAACTTAATGATCAGTTTTATCAGTTCATTCTGGTCTGGGACCGGAAAACCTGTGCTACCGGGTAACGAGGAAATTATATGCTGTGGCGATAAAAAAAAAAACAAATTACTTTCGTCAGAACTTGATATTTGGGAAACGAAATTGAATGTACGTCACTTATAAAGTGACTTATACTTGACGTTTTACGTTTATTGCAGTCGAGCTGAACTTCCCTCCCGTCGGACGGTCCGTAAAAATAATATCAGTATTTATTTCAGTCGCAAATAAAAGGTTTATACATACTGGGTCTAGACAAAGTGAACAATCACCAGTGAAAAAAAAAAATAGTGAAAGAAATCCGGATAATCGATTCAATTAAATAATTATGAATTGAAATATTACTCATCATTTTTTTTCACTTTTTTCTATGCTTTTTGGTCTGTAACATCAAGTACAGTGACTTTATGTCCAGCATTCTATAAATTAACCAATGATAACCGTCAAAAATATAATCAAAAGGAAAAAAAAGTAAACAAAGAAAAGCATAAAAGGGGAAAAAAGAGGTAATATTTTTATATCACAAAAGTGTCGGTATTTTTTTTACATGTTGATTTTCAATGAAAAAGAAACGTTAAAAACAAGTCCCGTGCAGCTTTTTTTACGCCTGTATTTCTCAACTTCGATCGAATCTAAAATGTACTTTTTTCCAATATATTGAGAATAAACACCAACATATCTGCAAGCGATGCTTGAGCATCATCTATCCATTTCTGTTGTCTTTTTCAGGTCATTTTCCAAAACTTTCTACTGCGGGTGTTATATACGTATCGTCTGACCTCAGAGCAGACGAACTGAGTTTGGCAGTTAGTGTAAATCGATGGCAACGCAGAGGGCACTGGGTACATGGTGAGAAGGACAGGGGCACCAAAAATCATTCGATTACTTTACTTTTATCAAATCATT
Source organism: Thysanoteuthis rhombus (assembly GCA_963457665.1). Lineage (NCBI taxonomy): Eukaryota > Metazoa > Mollusca > Cephalopoda > Oegopsida > Thysanoteuthidae > Thysanoteuthis > Thysanoteuthis major. Next base: position 58,542,610 of record OY735200.1, read on the forward strand.
TATATCTTGCATTCATCATCATCATCATCATCATCATCATCATCAGTCTTTTAACGTCTGTCGTTGGACATAGACCTTCCCTGGGATTCGCCACACCTCTCTATAGTGAGCGTCGCTGGGCCACTACTTACTGAACTTGTCTAGTTCGTCTCTCTATCTTGTATCCTGCCGGCCTCGGTTGCGCCTGTGATCCCCTGGGGATTCATGTCGAATTATCTTGTGTATAATCGTTTAATGGTTCCTATCGTAAATATGAATGATGATCTTTTTTAATAAAATCGTTAGGCTACTCTGGTGCTCCGTCTGGCGCGTGGTGCTCTACGCGCAAGACGTTGTGCGCGTGTGCCCGACGGCGGTCCTGACCTATGTATAAATGATTGTTCCGTAGAGACGATTCCACTCTCTAAGCCTCCAAGGTCTAGTGGCACGATGGAACATCACAACTGGAGGTCTTTCTTTTTCTTTTTTCTTTTTTTGTCGCGGGATTTGCCAGAAAGGAAGCGGAGGCGGAGTTTACTACCAATATGTCTTGAGGGCTCCACTCCTGGTTTGTTTTTTTCGGTCAGAGTAACCTTTTCTTTGCGAGACTGCTTTACAAGACTAAAGGGCTTTCACAGCCCTGCTACTTACCTGTAGTTGAGAGAATTGGTTTTATGCCTTTCCCTTTTCCAACCCAATCAATATCGGAAATTAAAAACCCTACCTGATTCTCGTCCTATTTTAACGCAAGATCTAATCTAAATCAACATTTTACCTGCTTGATATGTATTAAACTAAGCATCTTAGTGTGATTCAGGGCCCTGTGTGGGGGATGAGGGTGTGAATATTATGTTACGTTATTCTTTCAAATGGATATAACTTGCCTCGAAAATCATCATTCGAAATCATGACTTGGAACACTAACCATCAGCATGAGTAAGGAATACATAACTAACTAACCAACCACGCGGGTCCGAGAGCGTTCCAAATTTGAATCTTTGTTTATTCGCGTCACATTGAACCATTTCGCTTACACCATGAAATTGTTTCATTTGTTTTCAAATCACACGCACGCACTGCGTTCCGCTTGAAACCAGTGAGTCATTTCAAGTTACTGAAGATGACATACTGTTTCAAGGCTAGACGAGAATAGATTTCTTATATCAAGGAAAATGATAGGACTTAGTTCAATTCTTCGTACAGTTGTGAATCAAACTTCTTATGCGTATCAACTAGGTTTTTTTTTTAAATATTCTTAATCAAGTATCGTGTGTCGGACGATGATATAACCCAGAGGATCACCAACCCCGGATCAGGGTTTCACGTGCCAGTCTAACAGAGATCTTTGATCGCAAATAAAGTTTTTCACTTTAATTGCCGTATTCATATCTCCTTCTAATTAGACAATACATTACAAACAAACCTTTTACGAGACAAACCTAATAATTTTGTCGTAGCAGAGAGAACCTATTACCCATGACAACACTGAGAAGAAACACAACGTGTTAGCAAATATTACGTGATTGATTATCGCGAGATTTAGTTGGATAAGGCGAGATAACTATCGGCGAAGTTTAATCATCTTCATAACAACATCCAGCCGGCAACCGACACTTCTCTCTATGATACCTCGGCAAGGCAAACAAAGCGAATAAAATCCCATCATAACGACGTTATATATATATATATATATATATATATATATAGAGAGAGAGAGAGAGAGGGGGGAGAGAGAGAATCTAGAGAGCTTTACAGCTTTAAACACTAAACATTTAAAAATTTCTCCAATAGATTTCTTTGAGTCACTTCAGTCATCCATTCCCCAATATCTGTCAATTAAACCCATGTAATCTTCAAAAGTGTAAATTGTCACTTTTTGGGATCTTCAGTTGTTTACCATGTGACCGTTTCGAGGATTTTAAAATCAGAACAGTTATATAAAGATGGCACCCCAGCAATGTTGATCAAACACTTCCTTCCTTCGTTACATAACTTTTGCCTAACATGTATTTTGTCATTTTACAAAAGGTTTTATGTGTATTGTACATTGATATTGTTTTATACTATAAATTTATTTTTCGAAACAAGGCTTACTTATGTAGGTTACCCTAAAAACGTTTTCAACGATGAGGGATCAGTAAGTATAACAACAGGCATGACTCGCTGTTTATGTCATTTCTATTGACTGTTCACTCATGTGAATATTGAATCTGTTGTGTCGGTTTTGATTTCAGACTGCATGCAAACCAACTTATTCAAGAATACTGATTGCACAGAGAAAAACTTCTTCGATTCGATTCTCTACCAACATATTCAACCGAAGAATTCGACAATTATTCTCCACTAACCTTTAAGTTCATTTTTCCACATCAAGCTTCCATCAAATATTTTTTTAAACACTTTTAATCATCAAAAAGAATGTTCTTATATATATGTTTCGAACGGAACCACTATCTAGCCGGTAGTATCACTTCAATATTCTTTCATATATATGCTGGGACAGGACAAACGCTTCCAGCTATAAAGGCATACATATGTATAGTATGGATTGTGTTGTGTCAGTCATCGCCTTCTAATAATTCTGTTACATTTTTAAGTGTCTTTACATCCCCCAAATAAATAGCGGAATAAGTCATCGTAAAAAAGGAAGAAGAGAGAGAAGAAAAGAAGAAAATGGTGAAAATGATAAAACATTCTGTCGTCATGATAATTTAAGAAGTTACGGACTCTTCTGAGAATGAGAGAGTGGAAGAAATCTAGAGAGAAAAGAGAAAGCAAAGTGAGATAGTAAACGAGCGGAGAGAGAAAGTAAAAATGCAGTGAGAGAAAGTGAGAAAGATGAGAGGAAGACAGATGGAAAGGGATATTTCTTTTCTCTTTTTTTTTTTTTAAAGTTTACTTTAATAAGAAATTCTTCTGGGGGGCTTGGTTTTAAAATCGGCAATTTCAACTTACAATGAAAAAAAATAATCCTTTTTCGAACGATCTTTTGAATTCAAATTCGTTACGCTTTAAGAAAAAAGAAAAAGTCTGCAAAAAAGAAAGGTATTTTGATAACATGGTAGAAAGATAGAGATTGACAGACAGACAAAGAGAGAGAGAGAAAGCTATTTGAATCGCTCTTATAGTGAGAATGACAGGCCTTTATTATCACCAAACTGAACGCTTCGAAGGAGGAGGGAGAAGTAACAGACTACAAAGAGAGAAGAAGAAAAGAAAAGCTATTTAATAAGTTTGTCGGCTGCTTGCGTGAAACGAAATGGTTTACAACGTGAAAGTTTTGGTACTTTACCAAGAGGATTAAAAAGAAAAAATTTTCAGTCAATTGCATCACGAATACAAGCAATGTGTTAATATGCATTACTAGCTGAAAACAGAGTGATACTATATTGAAAATACGATGAAATGAAGAGAACAATAGATATACTCTGATATGTTGACGTTCGTCGTAAAGCGATCCTTAACAAGTTACTCTTGTACATTATTAAGAATAAGTTCAATCATCGATCATTGCTGTGATTTGCAGTTAGACTATGCAAAGCTCAGTCAAGCAAATGATCTTTTCCACTCAACCTTTGAATCTAATACGTATTATTATTTTGATTTTATGTTTTCTGTGACCAATTCACAATGAATTTTAAAGCTATCTATATTAATGAATTTGATCTTGTTATTATAAAAGCATATCAAATTAATATACACTCTTCTTTGTAGTCGTAGTTTCAAGTAGTATTTTCAATTGCAAATTTGCTTCTCCTTCGTTTAATGTACCCACTCTGAACTTCGTTGGGAAAGGGCACCGGAAACAATTTGAGGGAAGAGGGCAGTTCATTAAAAAGAGCATGAGTTATCCATTTGGGCCTTATGACTGACAGCAATCATTCTCTTGTTCAGAGCTTTTAAAGAAGATATTTGATTAATGCAATATGATTTAAAAGAATGTTAAAATAGTGAGTGGTAGATGCTGAGATGGATGAAATAGGAAAGGATAAATATCTTACCTTGTCTAGTCACCTTTAAGGGCTCAAAAAGTTTGAAGTTTCCGACGAGCACAAATTTTTCCCTGGAAAATTTCTGAAGCTTCCTGATCAAGCTCAAAGCGCGTCGAAAAATTTTATAGCTGGAATTTTCTTTGAAAATGGCTAAAATCGGCTAAAGTGATTTGTTTTCAGCTAACTTTATTGCTAAAAAATTTTTATAAACTCATTCAAAATCCACTTATCAAATAAGATAACTAAGACTCTAGCACTAATGATTAATTTGAATAAAACGTTTACTTCTATTAAACTTCTAAAATTGGACAGATTCTCGGTAATAGTAGATTTTTCTTTTGATAAATTGCGAAAAAAATCAGCCATATTCAGCCAAAAGTGCTTAATTTGGCAACATTGGGTTGTCTACAACGTGACTTTTCGAGCGAAGACATTTTGTCGTATCCCATGGCTCAGCATTCCTGTAAGTGGTTCCCAGTTGAAAATCAGAAGATGACATAAATTACAGCTTGTTCGTTTAACAAAATAAATAATTTGACAGAACACAAATGTTTGCAGCAGATTTAAGTAATAAAGTTCTTTTGTTTTGTTGGTTTTTTTTTTCAATTTTTTTATTTACAAAGCATAGAAAACTCTTGTTACAATAAATAGCATACAATACTTAGCAATACTGAGAAAACCGCTAAAATCTCTCATTCATCAAGCAAATTTTGTATTTCTGTTTAAAGCGATAAATACGAAATACTGGAGAACTTGCTGATGCTTAAGTATAAAAAGATATTTGTCACTTGAATAATTCAGAGAATATTTTGTTTTTGAATTTTTGAGATGAGGTATTATTATTTCTATTAATATTCGGACCATCCTTATCTTGGTTGTTTTCCATACAACGTTTCAGCCGTTGCACTCTACGGCCTTCATCAGGTATCATTTGGTAGGTGTGGGGAAGTTCTGGTTAAAGGAAGGTCTGGTTAAATAAAGGGTTCGGTTCGTTACTTCCCCACACCTACCAGATGATACCTGATGAAGGCCGTAGAGTGCAACGGCCGAAACGTTGTATGAAAAACAACCAAGATGAGGATGGTCCGAATATTAATAGAAATAATATTTTGTTTTATAGTGAAAATGATCTTACAGTTATGAGAAAGTTTTCGTTCAATTGATGATTAGAAATTATTATTTTATTCGGTATGCTTTGGCATTTTCTTTTTTTTTTTTTTTTTTTGAAGGGAGACCGCAGCTGCCCCGTGATTTTAGCATAGTCGCTTTAATAGCTCTTCTGGGGTTCAAGAACCCCCTTTGTCAAACAAGGATATAATACGAACAGATGAAAGGTAATTAATTCATCCTTATTTCAGCCTCCTTCAAATGTGCCAGGCCTCTATTTCCCTGTGTTTTATATTCCTCGAATAAATGTAATTATATGAGTTAATTTACAATTGGAATAAATTGCTTCAAGAAGATAGCACCTTGTACACTTGTTACAGCAATAATGATACTGCAGAAAATGCTGTTATAATCATCCAAGTCATCCAATGTACCTATATTATAACCACCTGAAAAAGCTCTAGTTTAGATAGTCGCAAAAACATAAGCAGAAATAGTCAAATTTTATTTTCAAAAAAATCTGAAATTTATTTGAATAGTTTCTGACGTCTATTATAGTGCTCAAAATTGAACAGATTTCTGCTGAAAGTTATTTCGATATAATCTTTTTATAGAAAAAAAACTGTACGTGATTATAAACTAGATGATTTTCTACAAAAAGTAATGATTGTTTTCCAAATAGATAATCAGTATGCAGGCTTTCGTTTCCGTGGAAAAACGAATCGATACGTAAAATTAATAGTTACCCTCTGCTTCTATGAAAATATACATTTCTTCCACCAAGATGAGACAAAAAGAAAGGATTTGAACTGTAGTAATCTTCCCTAACTAAAGTAACACACTGATACATTATTAATCCATGAGGATAATAGTGCAGCCAGTAAATAAATCCATAAACGTTGAAGCAGTTGATCCAATAGGTGAATCCAAGATAAAGTGATCTATTCAGTATTTCACGTGAAATCTTTTTTTTTTTTCAAACCCCATGAGGCCTGGTAGACAACTTTTTTTTGTTTTGACAGGATGAGAATCAAACATTTAGGGCTATTTTTGCCAAATCAAAGCTATTTTAGCCATTTCAGGCAATATATAGTAATTTTCATCGATTGAATTGGCCATAGAAAGGCTAAAAGTAACTTTTTATTGCGTTTTGGTGTTTTTGATGATGAGGTTGATTCATGAAGAGATACATAGAACACATTGACATGAATAATATCGATAATAAAAATTTCAATGAATCCCCTTCTATGATAGAAGATATTTTTTCAAATGTATTATTTGTTATTTGTTCAAAAATGACTTGATGAAAAATATTTACTTAAATAGATAAAAATTTTTAGCAAGTTTGTTTCCTTAGACTGGCATTGCGATGTTGAGTCCACTTGTATCAGAGCTGGAAGTGAGTCAGTTGAAGAGAATGGAAAAGCTGGAGTCCAGTTTAAAATTACAGTTTCATTGAAAATTGAATTACCCTGTACAACCTTTAAAAACTATATATATATATAGTGCACCACAAAACTGGCAAAAAATTTCAATTAATTGATTGTTCTGATCTTTTGAATAGATCATACTTGCATTCGACCTGATCATAAAATAATACAGATAGTTACCCCGGCAATTTTTTTTTAATAAAAGTTGAAATGAATTATACAGATTAGAGATACAACTCGATTAATTGACTAATTCCACAAAAGCTTAAAATCATTTCTAATTTCATTGTTATATTGGACATCATCTGTTGGAAATTTTGGGGTAACACTTTATCGTATCGCCATTAGTGTTAATTAATTGAAAAATCAGATCTAGTATGCTTTGAACTAAACGATGTAGGAATTCATCGGACATCTCTAAGCAACTAATATGGTAGTTTTAAGTTCCTGTACCGGATTAAATTGCCTCCCATCTATGAAAGCCTTCATTGCAAACCATCTCCATTCATTTTCAATGATGTTGAGATTCGGGCTATTGGTCGGTCAACCCGAAGTTTTCATAACTTGCTGAACAGAAGCATTTTCCTGCTGAAACGTGAACTGTTGTTCGCCGATAAGAACACTTCCGTCAACTAAATTTGCATTTATTTGCATATCTACGTGTCTTGTTGAAATTAGCAACCTGTCAATGAACTGGAGTGCTATTTTCCCACAATATCCTACAGCACCTCAAACAACGAGCCTACCATCTTTACTGGCATGGTTCAAAAAAGTTCCATTTAATAATCGTGGGTCATGACAGTAATGCTGGATGTCATCTTGGCCATCAAGGTTGATTTTTTTTCCGTGTATGATGAGGATACTCAACAATTATTCAATGTTTGTGGATCATTTCTAGGTTGGACGCTGCGATCTTTTCCTTTGCCTAAATTTTGACTTATTCATTTTTCGTCTAATAGTTTTCTTGTGAGCTTTTGAATCCTAATTCTGTCTATAATGAGCAATATGCATTTCCAACAAATACATATAAATGAAAACAGACTTATAAATGCATACATCTATATATAGTGCACCACCAAATTATCAACTCAAGTAAATATCTTGTATAATTTCATCACTTGTCTGGAATAAATTGATTACAGTTTGTAATTTTCCAGGTTGATAATCAACAAACACTGTCCAATATTGAAGAGTTTAATAGTGGTCACGAGTTGAGTAAATTTTAATTTTAATCATTGGAAATGTTCATTAGCACTAACCTTTGAACTCCTTCACAATTGATGTGATAAAAAATGAGTTAATACTTTGTCGCATCACCATTAGTGTTAATTACTTGAAGAAAATTCATTAAAGATGAATCAATAACCATAATTCAAATTTATATACACATATATATACATATGTGTATATATGTGTGTGTATGTATATACGTATTTATATATATACATATATGTGTACACATACGTGTATGTGTACACATATACATACATATGCATAAATTTATACATATATACATATATGTGTGTATACGTATATATATATATATATATATATGTATATACATGTATGCATACATGTATATACATATATATGTATGCATACATGTATATTTATTTATACACTTGTGTATGAGCATACAAAAAAATTGTATATTAAGAAATGGATACATAATCCGACAGAAATAATTATGAATGCGTTATATTACTTTGAATATATATATTTGAAATTCCATCTGAAATGATCTCCTGTTACTACACAGTGAATGTATCATTTGGCCTAGACAGCGTAAATAGAATAAACAATTAAAGAGAATGGGATTCTACGGCCGATAAGTTACTACTTTTTCTCAGTGCCGACTATCATATCATGAAGAAATGAGCGGCATGCATGTAATGTTACATAACAAGACAAATAGATTCGTTCGACACACACGTATCATTTTTCTGTAGTGGTCACATCTACATAGCCGGATTTGCCCTGTGCCAAATAAGCTATTTATTTATATTCTTATGCAATTATATATACAAAATATTTTTATTCTTCAGCGGCGTGCGTTTTTGTAATGTAAACATTATTTTGTGTATTCATCGAAAGACGCCGGTTCCACTTTATTTCTTTTATATAGTCAAATTAATGTTGAGACAATAAGATACCACAATGGGAGCAATTTGGCTGTCTGTGTCTTTGTTCATTCCTACTTCACTTAGTTCTATTTTTTATATATATATATATATATGTATTATTATTATTGCTGCTTGGGTTTTGATGTTTTATATCTATGAACGTTTTTCTTAGTTTTCCTAATGTTTACCTCTTCAGGCAGTCATTCACCATGGTATAGCAAAAAAACGAATAGGATAAAATTAAAGAGTGTAGTTCGTCTCGAGCCTGCCGAAGTCTCCCGCCAAAGCGTGTTAAGATCATTTGCGTCGACCTGATAGTTGAGGGCAAAACTTGGGATCGAAACATGTACGTTTGCCTCTGCATACAGCGGTACATGTTACCATGAAATTTCATTTCGGAATAAGAAGTGATTAAATTTCGGAGTGAATCTAAGAATTTATCAATATAGTGTGTTCTGCTATATGTTGGGGCAAATGTACGAAGTGCACGTGTTTTAACCCTCAATTTACCCCTTGAATCAAAGCAGACTTCAGTTCACCGTCACTTTTTGTAACGCCTTGGGTTTGGGTACCTCAAAATAACCATTTCAATTTTCCCGTCCTGAAGAGACTCTCCCAAACCTCAATGATAGCCTGGTCTATTGGCTCCTTCAGAAAAATTATGATAATTTTGGTTCTTTTATTAATAGACATGTCAAGCTAAACACATGTATATCTATACTAATATTTGAGCATTTTGTTTATCTATGCCTCTTCTCCGCTTAAACTACGAGATCTATCAACCTAATATTCCGTATGTAGACTGAGAAGAGGTTAACTTCTCGCATATGTTATGTGAAGTTGACAGTGGAGGTTATTCCAGGTCATCATAGATCATTTCAAACCTATTTTCAGAGTTGTGGGCTACAGATTTGCATCAAGAATACTTAGATTTAGCACATGGATACATCATCTCACATGGAAGATTGCAAATTTTGACTTCTGAGGTCATTAAAAGTCACAGAAACCAAAATTTACCCGGGGTATGAATCTTTTCACGGCAAATGTAATAGGTGATGTATACTTCATAGGCCATGTGGGGTCTTGTCTAGCCAATTTTCAAATTAATGAGACGCAATTTCGAACCAAGGATGCTGAAATTAGAAATATGGTTACATAGTCTCACACCGAAGCTGACATGCTAAGCGAGATGGCCTTGGGGGTCATTCAAGGTCACCAGAGGTCACTTCTACTTTTCTACTCAATTTTCCAAGTTTTTGGCATCAGTGAATGAAATTTGGCATGGGAGTAAGCCTTTTCCTGGCAAAGGTCATAGGCAACATATGATTGATCTCAGAAGTCATTTGGGGTCACCTGAGGTAATTTCTGGTAATTTTAGCCAATTTTCCAAGTTGATACTAATAACTTGGCAACTATGAAGCTGAAATTTGTCATAGAAGTAAATTCTTTCTCGACTAAAGTATTTAACTGCATCGCAGCCAGAAAATTCTATTCCTGGAGTCAAATTGAAACGCCGGTTAACTTGGCCAGAAAAAGATGATAAGGTAGATGGGGCTGGCCCCCAAAGTCATTGGAGGTCAGCAGAGGTCGATTTTGGATTGATTTTTTTTCTCTTTAAATTTAGGGGGTAATAATTTTCAGACAAACTTACAAAACTGTAACATGGCACAATTTTCCTGTGGACAGCTCTGTATTGGTTATTCTGGGGTTGAATTCCCAATCAATCTTTCTATACTGGCACCCATCGGAGGAAACACTTATATAGTGTATCCAGAAGCTCTGCTAAACTAAGCGAGGACAACCGCCTTTTCATCGATTGTGTGCGAAGAAATATATCAAAGAACATATTTTCCAGTCATCCCCCGGGCAACGCCGGTTATCCCTGCTAATATACATATATATATATATATATAGAGAGAGAGAGAGAGAGAGGGGGGAGGATTGAGTGAAAGAAAGAGAGGGAGAGTGGGAGAGGATATAGAGTGAAAGAAAGAGAGTGAGAAAGAGAGAGGGGTGGCTGATGCATTATATGAGCAGGTTGCGATGTATATTTATGTCATGCACGTATCACAGATCTTACGAATTCATGAATACATTGATAGTTAGGTAGGTTGCATTAGCGCGTGGTGGTGGGTCTGTCTGCGTTCAACATTCAAAATCCTGCTTTTTACCTGAGTTCGAGCAACGACGAAGACGAAATTCACAACTAACGCAGCCATTAAGTTCGCCCAAGATCGTGATAGATCAGAATCGATAAAAATATGAAATGACCTGAATAGACATAAACAGATTGGGAGATATAAACAGATATATGAGATAGATACGGCCCAACTTGGAGTTGCATGAATTAGAGAAGCCTCAAAAACACAACAAAGTGAATTTGAATAGTGTTCAACATAAATGTGCGTCTTTGTTATGGTCCTTGTTTTTTTCCCCCCTTAGGAATATTTCATTGAGTTTCCCGGCATGGAAAAATATAACTTATTTAGTTGTGTTCATTTCTGATGGCGAGCGTTGCGTTTTGTTAGAAGACAAAAAGTTATTTGTATAGGGATAGACAAACAAATCGAGAGAAGATACATTGATAGATATGAACAAACTGAGATAGATGCCAAGTGGAAAATGAAGATACACAGTGAGTGATAAGTATTTTGTAATATGAATTTTATTGCTTTAAAAATGTCTTTGATTCACATCTATTTGTCGTTTATTCATTATTTGTCCCGATTTATTAACTTGAATGAATCAGAAAATAAAGTCCAATAAGAATGAAATTGGAAAAATGTCTTGATTTTCGCAATTCTTGACCGGTGCATTCTTCAGGCAATTACACCCTTTACTCTTAAGAAATTGATACTCCGTTTCAGGCGGCATTTTTTTTCTTTCCTAAATGTCTGTACAAATCTCAACTACGTAATGAGCCACTTGTAGCATCTGGGATCGTCTGCCTACAAATTCGAAATAATTTCTATCTCTTTGAGCCTAAAAGACTTTAGGGCATCCTCGTCGATTATAATAGAATAACACAAGCCAGCTTTAAATATCGAATATTCGTTTCAATACATTGGGGTACAGAGGCGGCTGATTTGCAAAATAATCTATCAAAGTCTCAAGCCTATTATTAAGAACTACCCAATGTCTGCTTCTCATATCGTATACTGAGTAATGTTCGCCAGTAGCTCGCTACATAGCTATGAAACACTGAGATGGGAGTATAGATAAATAGCATAAGACTGCCTTTACATTTTTTTTCGATTTGATAAATATTTCTTCACTTCCTGTATCAGCGATTTAATATATATAATTGAATTGCTATTACCACTCGACCATTCATCTTTGTACTCTTTATTACATATACGAGAAATGTTTCTCAAACTTAATAATCATTGAAATTTGAGGAAATCATAAGTATAAAAAAAACTTTTGAAAATTTCTCTGAGCAAAAAACCGCTTGTCCTTGTTCGGAAGAAAATTTCTCTTCAGGAGGAGTGCGAGATGTCATAGAATCCATTAGATAACTTAAATGGCAATGGGCTGGTCATGTCGCAAAAATTTTAGATAACTGTTGGACATCCTGACTCACAACGTTGATCCCTAAAAATCAGATAAGAAAATACAGCCGGCAAAATAAGCGATGGCGTGGTGTCCGGAAATATTGGCTCCGCAATGCTCATGATAGAGGTCTAGCGAATCCTAGGGAAGGTCTATGTTTTACGACGGACGAGAAAATGATGATGATCATCATCATCATAATCATGATCATGATCATGATGATGAATTAAAAGTTGTCGGAAATGAGAAGAAAAAAAAGATTTTTGACGATTTTTTTTCTTACGATTTAGCTTACACTTAGGCACAATAGAATTCCTCGAGTTGACAATTTGGAGAAAGAAACCCTTTGATCAAATGAAATGTTGATAGTCTAATCTTGTGAAGAGTTTTTCGTAACACCAAGTACATTTCGGAAATTCAAAATCGCTCGAGAGAGACTGGAAAGTCTTTCAAAACTTGAATTAAAGCTCACTGTACATTTTTTTTTTCAAAGACGTAACTCTCGAGAAAACATTAATAATTCACACAACAAAAATGGAAAAAATGTATTTGTTATATTATCTCTAATTTACCCGTGATCTTGTATGCATTTGATAAAAAACGTAATCTTTTTTATAATGATTTGAACTGGTTAAAGCGATGTTTCGTAGAGCCTGTCTTCGCTCCTCATTTCACATATCTATACATATGAATTGCTAATTGGAAACAAGAACCATAAGTTCAATGATGCAACTACCGCCCGTACGTGTATATCTGTCCATTTGATTCCCTCCATTACAAATAACCTACAATTAGAGATGAATTTTCTAGCAAGGGACTTCTTAGCATTTAGCGATAATGACAATGGTCAGAGACATTTGACTCTATGTATGAAAATGTTTACAAAGAACAAAATAAATATAAACAAGAATAAATAAATGCAATGTACACATCTTCCAAGTTATCTTTGAACAAATGTGAGACTTTTTTCATTCATTTTTGAGAAAATTTGTACATGTATCAAAAGGAGGTAAGAGTGAGAGAAAGAGAGAGAGCATTAACCCTTTGAATTATTGTTCTCCGTCCTTGGCCGTAACCATTCCTCAGCAACGGAGAAAAAAGGAGAATTGTACGCATGAAGGTCTGACCTCAATCAGAACAGTCCATCAAGTCACGAATTTCTCTGTCAAAAAAAGGAAAGAGGAGTGAGTACAGGAGGAGGAGAAGGCGAAGAGGTTGGCTTTCGAAGAGATTACATAAGAAAAGGGGCAGAGCTGTGTACGATAGAGTTTCTGAATAAAAATCATTTCCGATTTCAAATGGATTCTAATCGAAGTTGTAGTAGTAGTAGCAGTAGTAGTAGCAGCAGCAGCATTGCTAGTTGTTGTAGTAGAAGGAGGGAGAGGAATAAGAGGAGGTGAAGAGGAATATGGGACTGGACTAAGTTTTCAATTTGATAAGGCTGAGAAAATTGATATTTAACAGCACTGTCTGGAGTAGTAGTAAAAGGAAATAAGGGGCGGGAAGAGAGGTTTGGTTTCCCCGAATGTCCGGGCCAAGTTTCATATCAATCCAACATGATACGACTGAGAAAAATGATGAATAGATTTAGTAGTTGTGGTAATAGTGACGCGAGGAGGATGACGGAGAGAAAAAGATGAGGGGGGGGATTCACACAGATGGCATGAACTAAGTTTCATATCAATCGAACATGTTACAGCTGAGAAAATTGATATTTAGCATTAACAGTAGTAAAATGGGGAGGGGGGAGAGCATGATGAGGACTGTTCAACTGAATGTCTGGACCAAGTTTCATGTCAATCAAACATGATACGGCTGGGAAAAATATAATTAACATTCTAGGGAGCGACGGACAAATTTATTGATAGATCGACCGAAAAGTGTTTTATAGTGATGCATGGATGAATCTGAAATTACTTGTGTGTGTGTGTGTGTGTCTTTTCTCTCTTCATTTTGTATGATTGTACAGTGGCTAATAGGTATGTGCTTATGTGTGTGTGTGTGTGTGTGTGTGTGTGTGTGTGTGTGTGTGTGTTTGTCGAAGTCATATGAAAGTTAGTCCAACACGAAGTATGATTTAGCTTTGAGTGTAGGACAGTTTCATATGACACATTTCTAATTGAGGAAGTAATAAATAATACCGTAATGTTTCCCATTTTGGATAGGAACATGATTAAAACTGATTCTGTTACTGGAATAAACTTTTATTCCTTTATTAAAGAAAAATTCAACCACAGGGTAGTTAACTTAGGAAACCTTTATTACTCAACCCAGTGTATAAATAAAAATTATCCTACAAAACAATGCGTTGCCTTCCTTGTTATACATATAATTAAAGACAGACCCTTAGTAAAAATAATTGCTACTTGTGTGTGTGTATATACATATATATAAACCCTATATATTGAAACTCTCACATCGGACCCAGAGGCAGATATCCTACCTGTGGACTACGGGACTGGGTGGTCAGTAAGGCTGAATTTAAGCTATATATATATATATATATATATATATATATATATATATATATATATATATATATATATATATATATGTGTGTGTGTGTGTGTGTGTGTGTGTGTGTACATATATATATATATATATATATATATATATATATATATATATATATATATATATATATATATATATCATCAGTCTTTTAACGTCGTTGGACATAGACCTTCCCAAGGATTTGCCACAATTCTCTATCATAGGCGTCGTGGAGCCAATATTTCCTGAATTTGTCTAATTCACCTCTCCATCTTATGTTCTGTCGGCCACGGTTTCTCATGTGATCACTGATTATCCATGATCCATGTTGTGAGCCGTGCGCTATATATATATATATATATATATATATATATATATATATATGTATATATATATATAGTGCACTCATGCAGATGATGTTGCAATAGTAGAAAAGCAATTGCTTCGAATGAATAATTTCGAATCAAAATGTCTACTACTTCACTCACTCAGAAGCCGTATTGATCAACAATGCACAACTTGCTAGTTCTTCATTTGTTTTGAGATGGCACAGAAAATCTGATCGGTAAATCGACTTCAGGCTAAGGCTGCAAATGTTTGCTTTGAACTAATGACCTTGGAGAAGGTATGAATCTACTTTTCCCTATACTCTATTCCATCTTGATTAATGCATGCTACGATGGTCGACGCCAGTAATTCTTTACTGCTATAATGTAAGCTTCGTACTTGGAGAAGGGATAAACAGTGCCAAGTAAATCTCTATACCCTCGAAATATCATCAAGGATAAGTCTTACAAAACAATGTATGATCATAGAAACAACCAACAGGTCTTTTACGATTACTGAAATTATCTGTTATCGTCTGCTACCTGTTGGATGAGGACTTTTTTGCCCGAAAGGACGAACGGGGTCAATTTTCCTTATTTGTCGCTCATTCTTCATCCAATGTATTATTCTGTTCTATCACAATTACGTTGTAACACCCTGTTATCAGAGTAATGGATTATTCCGAAAGAAAGAAAGACACAAGAGTGAGAGAGGATGGAGAAAGAGATAAAAGTGAGATATTCTTTTGCCGTGGTAGTTAAGAACAGACCAAGAAATTTTGAACATCATAGCCTCAATCAATCGCTTGGATCAATGAAATAGAAGAACGAAAGAAAGAAAAAAAACGAAAAGAGAAAGAAAGTGAAAAAGGCAAGAAGAAAGGGAAATATTTGAAGGGAGAAAGAAGAAAGTGGAGAGAGAAAGAAAGAAGATGTGGAAGGGAGGAAGGAATGAAAGAACCAACGAAGAAAGAGAGAAATAGAGAAAACAAAGAAGAAAAAGAATCTTTCTTTCACTTTGAGAGGTCAAAATCGAAGGATCTTTTTCACTTATAAGGGTCAAAATCAAGTGGGGACTTTTTATACACATTTAGGGGGCAAAATGAAAAAGGAACTATGTTTTTCACTTATCAAACAGAGGAGGAATGTTTTTCACTTTGGAGGCTCCAAATCTATGGGAAAGTTTTTCACTACTAAAGGGCCAAAACTGAGTGGGAACTTTTTTCACTTTTAACGGGTCTATATCAAGAATGGAGTTTTTTTGTTTTCACCTTTAAAGGTCCAAAATCGAACAGGAACTTTTTTCTCAATCTAAGGGGTCAAAATGAAGGGAAACATCTCTTCAATCTGGGGATCAGGATCAGTGTGGATCTCTTTTTTTCGTTTTTTTTTTTTATGTTTTTTGTTTTTTGTTTTTTTTATTTTCAGGGGTGAAATCAAGGGAGAATTTTTTTTCACTTTTACTGGTCAGAATCGAGAGAAATTATTTTTCTCTTTTTGGGGGGATCCAAATCAGAGAGGGTGGGAACCTTTCTTCGCACAAGGGTCAAGATTGAGATGGAACTTTTTAGGGTTTTTTTTTTTTTTTTGCTTTTACGAGTCAAAGCAGTAAGGGAACTTTTTTGTGGGAGGTGAATTGGAAGGGGCACTATTTTCACTTTCAAATGGTCAAAATCCAGAGAACCTTTTATTCGCTTTTAAGGGTCAAAATCAATTGAGAACTTTTTTGGCACATTTCGGGTCAAAATCGATGGGGAACTATCTTCTTCACTTTTAGGGGTCAAGAGAGGGAAAGCTTTTTTTTTTCATTTTAGGGGTCGAATCGAAAGGAACATTTTCCTTTACAAGGAGTCAAAAGTAAGATGAACCTTTTCTCCTTTGAAGGGGTCGAAAGTGAGGGAAATTTTTCTCTGTACTAAAAGGACATCAGGGCATGTCTTAAGCAAGGCAGTTTTTGGAATCGTTTTGTCATCATAATGACACGAGTCATGTCTTGATAATCACAGAAGAAACGGGATGCTCTAAGAAGGGGAACGATTACGTAGTTTCAAGAGAGGATAAGACGGGAGAAGTAGAAAAGAAAGGCGGTTCCATAAAAGGGTAGGAAGAGTGGGACAAAAAAGAAATGTATATCAATAAGAGCGTGGAAAGAGCGTGTGGACAGAAAAGAAAAGTGATTAGATGAGAGTGTACAAAGAGTGGTGCGAAAAAGAAAATAGTTTCATAAGAGGACAAGAAGAGAGAGTGGGCAGAAAAAAGGTTATTTCAATAAAAGGATAGAGAGAGGAGATGAAAGTAAGTTAGTTTACTGAAGAATAGGAAGATGTTTGCATATAGAACTAATCGATGTCTGTACAACATTAAGATAAAAACATGGGCATTTAACAAAGATTTGAAGGAATTCATGAGAGAATGAGAAGATATAGGCAGTGGACGAGAGAAGTACAGAAACATGGAGTATTAGTAAGTCGTCCACATCCATGGAATTTGCAGGGGGTCCGCAAGTATTTTTTTATTATTAGACTAATGTTAAAATAAACATATAGAGGTATGCTAGTGCGTGTGAGGCTGTAAAAAGAGGACAACTGTCATTAAAATGGGTAATGACATTCATCTCTGGACTTTTGCTTTTGCATTTCACTTCATGTTCAATGTTTTTTGTTTTTTATTAAGGCTATCTTTGAAGCGTATTTTACACAAAAATAACTCAGGCGTGAGTAAACTGATGTGTTGGTCTCACATGAAAGGGGATCGGAGACACACAGGCGCCAGTCTCCGAGCAATAATTCATTTTAAGTATAATAATTCGCTTTCCTATATTTTTCCAGTTCATCGGAAAATATACATAAAACTGTGTCTGATTGTTTTCTTTGTTGATAACTGGTGAGGTCTTCAATCAAGACGAACATTGAAATCAATTCATAACAATAAGTAATTATTATTATTATTATTAGGAATCTCACACCAGTTGCCTGGTGGTAACCGCTGGAGTTTGAGTGACAGCAAGTCTCCTCAAGTCTCCAGCCCTCCTCTCCTAGTACTAGCAGGTCGCAGTAATTCTGCGATTTACAGTTTCACACCGGTTGCCCAGTGGTTATCGCTGAGGGCTGAGTGACAATAAGTCTCCTCAGGTCTTCAGCTAACGTCTCCTCCCTCTTTCGCATATCATGACAGAGCTACAATTCGTTGCAGTACTTATATCTCTAGCACCTTCCTCAGTACCCGTGCAGTTCCCAGTAGTGCTGTGGTCTGTACGGTCTCTATCCTCCCCCTAATCCCGATCTCCTCCAGTCTCTCCTTCAGCGTTTTGGGGACAGTTCCTAGTGCTCCCACTATGACCGGTACTACCCTGGTTTTCATGTTCCACATTTTCTTTAACTCCCTTGCTAGGTCCTGGTATTTTTCCCTTTTTTCAGCCTCCTTCTTTTTTACTCTATGGTCTGCAGGCACAGCCACGTCTACTATTTGGCAGGCCTTCCTTTTTTTGTCTACTATTACTAAGTCCGGCCTTCTTGCCTGGATGAGGTGGTCAGTTTGGATGTCAAAGTCCCACAGTAGTTTGTGGTTGTCATTCTCCAAAACTGCCTCTGGCTTGTGCTATTATTATTATTATTATTATTATTATTATTATTATTATTATTATTATTATTATTATTGAACAGCCGTAACCATCAAAGGTGGCGAAGGGTTCTATCTTTTTTTATATGTGTGTTTGTCTATGCGTTTGTTTGTATATTCCAGCGCTCCTGGCCATACCGTTTTGTTTGCAGACTTTTACTCCACTAAATCCCCTCCAAAAATGCAGGGGGGTATGGAGAACCTTTTTTTCTTTATTTTTAGGGGCCCTTATTTTGACAGATTTATAAATAACATCTAGATTCTAGAAAATGTAAATGTCTCTAGATTTTTTTTCTTTACTCTCTTGTAGATGATTTCCTGTTGAAAATGCCAGTGATGTCATAAATAGAATTCACTCTGACCATATTTATGCTTCAGTGGAATTTCTTTACATGGCTTCAAATTTAGACTTCACGCTTGTTCAGTTATTATCTGTGATGACGAGTTGTTGTTGTTGTTGCTGTTGTTGCTGTTTTTGTTGTTGTTGTTGTTGTTTCAGCATGGTAACACCAGATGTCTGGCTGTCATCGCTGCAAGTTTCCTCAAGTATCAAGCTCTGCCCTCAGCATTCCCACAGTCCACAGCAGTGCTGTGGTTTGAACTCTTTCACCAGATATTTAGTGATCATCAATGAGGTTTGAATGACAATAAGTCCCCTTGGGTCTCAAGCCTTCGTCTCATCGCCCTTAGCTATCACGACAGCGATGTGGTTCGTATTGTACCGACCTTCCCCAGCTTTAATTATACGTGCCTTTTTCATTTTAGCTGATAGGTCAACGTTGACGACTGGTGGTCATATTTCCACTACTCACCTCAATATGCATGTTGTGGTCTGTATAGTCTCAGTCCTTCCTCTTATCTTTTAGCTCTTCCGATCTCGCTTTCAATATCTCTGATACCTTTCTAAATGCACCAACAATTGGTACAACCCTGATCATTACGTATCACACCTTTTTCAACCCTTGGGCCAAGTCCTGGTATTTTCTTTGCTTTTCACCCTCTTCCATATTCACTCTGTGATCTGCCGGCACAGCTGTGTCTATTATTTGGCAGGTTCTTTTTCCCTTGTCCACAACTACCAAGTCCAGTCTTCTTGCTTAGATGGGGTGGTCCGTGTTGATGACGAAGTCCCAACTTGTGGTTTCTTTTTTACAAGACAGTCTCTGTTTGTGCTGATACCATTTGTGTACGAGATTGATTCTAGTCTTTTGCATAGTTTTTAATATATGATAATTGCTACTCTGTTGTGCCCTTTCTTGTACTCCTTTAGAGCTAATTTTGTACCTTCACTGGTTATTTGGTTTACAGTCTCCTCTCTTTCTCCACATATACGACATTTTGGTGTTTTGTCAAGATCCAATCGATCTTCGCTTTCACATTGTTTGACCTGATGCATTTGTTTTGAGCTGCCATGTTTATCTTTTCAGGTTTCCTTTGCACAGTCATGCCCAGTATCCCTTGTCTGCGATAATTTCTATCTGTATTTTGAATTCCCAGGTATTTTTTTTTGTTTCCATTTTTCCTTCCATGTTTTCTTCTTCTTTTACTTCCTCGTTTGCTACTTTTTTGTTGTTTGTTGCACTTCTTGCTTGCAAATGTTTTTCTCATCCTGTTCGGCCACTGGACACGGTCATCTATGTTAATGAACTCTCTGTTGCTTTCTTTCCTCTTCACGTACAGTTTATCTGTGTGCTTTCTGGACTGAAGAGCCTTGTGCATCATCATGTTTCCTAGTTAGCCGCTTTATTGATTGGAATTCACCATCCGTCCATCCAAGAAATGAACATATGTATCCTACTGTCACATTATGTGTTTATTCCTTCTATCAAATTTCTGCTAATTTGCTTAGTCTCTTTTATTCTTATCTCAGTGGCTTTTGGGGTGAGGATCGTTCCGCCTGCCTGATGCCATCCAGTCGGGGACCTCCTCTTCATCTGGGCAACTTTGTTGTCGATGGCTCAGTCTGTCATGTAATGTGGGGAATTTCGTCAACCAATATCCGTTGATTCCATCAGGTCCTAGTTAGCGATTTGTAGTTGGCTATTGCTCGGAAAGTGTTTTCCATTGTGTTTGTATTCAATACAATTTTATCTTCTTCGTCTATGTCTGGTGGGTTTTTTTATATATCATCTAATCATCCTAGAGATTCGTCGTGTCTATTTTGGCATACCAATCTGTCGTTGTAGAAGTTCTTTACGTTTGTGGCGTCTGATTCTATGTCCTGCCTTCTGTCTCCATTCAGATCCAGGTAAGATATCTTTTGTTGCATCGGAAAGTGCAGTTTTATGTGTATTGTGCAATCTGTTGTCTGTATCTCTTTAATCCTGTTTCTTTGGCAAGTCTTCTTTGGTGTGTTTTACCACTGCAGCGGCTATCCTTTTTCGTTTCAGCTTGTGTGTCTCCAATAGTCTTGCATGTGTGGTGTGTTTTTCAGTAATCCTTTGTCTCTCTATTATTATTATTATTATTATTATTATTATTATTATTATTATTATTATTATTGCTATTATTTGAAATCTCACACCAGTTGCCTGGTGGTTACCGCTGGAGGTTGAGTGACAGCAAGTCTCCTCAAGTCTCCAGCCCTCCTCTCCGCATTCTCATAGACCACGGTAATACTGTAGTTTACTATTTCATACCAGTTGCCCAGTGGTTATTGCTGAAGGCTGAGCGACAATGAGTCTCTTCGGGTCTTCAGCCAACATCTCCTCTCTCCTTTGCCTGTCATGCTAGAGCTGTGGTTAATATTTCTGCTTTCATTTCCCTTCCTCTGTTAGGCCCCTGCTAACAATTGGTGTTGCGGCCTTTATATTTCAAGCACTTTCCTCAGTATCCGTGCAGTTCCAAGCAGTGCTGTGATCTGTACAGTATCAATCCTTCCTTTCATCCCGATCTCCTCCAGTCTCGCCCTCGTAGTCTTTGGGACAGTTCCCAGTGCAACCACCCTGACTTTCATGTTCTACATCTTCTTCAGTTCTCTCGCTAGATCTTGGTATCTTTCCAGTTTTTTAGTTTCCTTCCTCTTTACTCTATGGCCTGCAGGTACAGACACGTCTATTATTTGGTAGGTCTTCCTCTTCTTGTCTACGATTACCAAGTCCGGTCTTCTTGCCTGGATGAGGTGGTCGGTTTGGATGTCAAAGTCCAAGAGTAATTTGTGGTTGCCATTTACCAGGGCTGCCTCTGGTTTGTGCTGGTACCACTTTTCTGTATGATTGAATCCCATTCGTTTAGTCAGTTCCCAGTGTATCATCGTTGCTACTCTATCGTGTCTGTGCTTATACTCCTTCTGGGGCGAGTTGACTACGTTCACTAGTTATGTGATTTACGGTCTCATCGCGTTCCAGGCAGCATAAAAGTCGTATAAATTAAAGTTACCCCTCGCTTTCGAAAAGTTCGCTTTACACTACTTTTTCATTTTTACAAAAAAAAAAGACGGAAAGCGAAGATAGCTTTCAGTGTCTCTTTTGCACCGAGTCGTTATAGAGGCAACGCGCGCCCCAAATCTCTTTCCTACATCCCGGTGTCCTGTACTTCTCAACACCCCAATCTCCAACGACTAAGCCTCACATACCATTGTCTTCATTTTCGAGGACTGGGAATGCAAAAAATTACTTTTTCGCTCTGTACCATTTCGACATTCGAAAGTTTTTTATGGATAGTGGGAGAAACTCTCGTTAGTAATTAGTTCAGTTCTCTCTGAAGGCTCCAAAAATATTTTAATCTCCCATATGATTTTAATGAAACAAATCAGCTAGTGTTACTATTTATCATCATCACCAGCCTTTTAGCGTCCGTCGTTGGACAATGACCTTCCCCAAGATTCGCCGGACTTCTCTATCTTGGGCGTCAGTACTTACTGAATTTATCTATTTCGTTACGCCATCTAATAATTTGTCGGATCCGGTTTTGCATATTCTTTCTTGGGATCCACTTTGTGATTTGTGATGTCTTTCGGTTGTCTGCCATTATTGCAATATGACCATCCCATTGCTATTTAGGTTTTCTTATGGATTCTATGGTGTCTCGGACTCAAAATGACCATTACTGTGTCGGACAAGAAGAGAAAACATGTTTTAGACACTGGCTGATGCTCCTTCCTATGAGTTAATTCCCAAGACATGTCAAGAGGAGGGTCAAACTTGTAGTTTTACAGACGATAAGAAATCACTACCGATAACTGAGAGCAACTAACAAACAGTTTATGCATACCCAGTTAAACAATATTGAATTTGATCTACGTGGAACACTCAAGAAATTAGACGTTCTTCATTGAATGAAAAATGACTGTGTATGTTTTATGACTCTTAAAATGTGTGTCCTGGTTCCTGAGATATTTCCTACAACGATGTGTATAAAACCCAATACTATCTATTTTACAATAAACAACGCCAGTCTTTGCATGTAAACGTGAACTCATACACACACACACACACACACACACACTTATAAAAGTAATTTTCTATTCCTTTTTGCTCACAAAACATGAGATTCATCAATAATTCTACATTTTATACTTACCAACCAGAAATTAGCATACAATCTTTCAACGGAAAAAAAGTGATCCGAACTGAATTGTAAAATTTTAATCAAAGATATCACTTCCAGTAGAAATTGAATTCATTACCTCAGACAGGTTAGTTTCTGGGCTCTACCGACTAAGGAGTGAAAAGTATTTAAAATAATTGCATAAGAAATCGTGTTGTTTTTATATTTTTTTCAGATGAAACCGAGCCTTAACCTGAGCATGAATACTGACTGCAAAATTCAGGGGCAAACTCACGGCTGAAGTATGAGAGTCAAGTCAGGTTTGACATGATTACATTCGTGATGGGCTTTAGTAAGATTAGAAATCATTATCTGTTAGGGATAACATGCCTCAAGTACCGCACGACACGAATGTGAGGCTATATCCATTTACTGCATTGACTTTTGAGAACATTTTTTTAATCATTTCTCCAACACTTTCTCTTTATTTGGGGGGTGTATGATTGATTTTCATTTTTATAAAAGTTTTTTCATTAAGAGTTTTTTTTTCTTGCTTTATTAACAGCATTTCGTAAATTCTAAGTAATTGTATCAGCCCATTTGCCATAACATTATTTTCATAAATTTTGTGGGAAAAGCAAATTTTGGAACAAGACAAATTCTTCTTGCAAACAGTGAGGAATTAATTCACTTGCAACGAGGACAAGTACGCTAACTATTTTTCTGCAGCAGCTGTAGTTTCGTAAATTTCATGGGTAATAAGTGTTTCGTCGTTGTTGATATTTTGTATTTTAGAAAATTCTGGCGTCACATAACTGACGTTTTCATTCCGTTCATTATAAAAACAATATATTTCTATACGGTTAATCAGGTTGCATCTTCTCTCACTCAGGCTTTTGGTAATGAAAGTCTGTTTTCTAATCGTCATTTCCCACTATCAATAGATTCGGTGGCATTATTCTGTAGGCATTGCGGAATGAATCCAACTTTGTCAATTATAAACAAAAGGATTTGAAAACAAGAGCTAAGCAATTAGTGCAGGCAAGCATAAAACGAATTATCAACAACATAGCAGACTTACGGATACGAAAAAAGTGGTGTGAAAGCAGTTGTCTCCCTTGCATATTCTTTTCTCTTTCAATGTAACGGACATTTTCAGACAGAGTGAAAAAAGAATTGGAAAAATAAATATACTTATTTGGGAAGAATCATAATAAAATTAGGTATTTCATTTAATTCTTTTCACTGAATGTTCCGCTTCACTTGCCATTGCGTTGGTCATTTTAAATGGTGCTTCGTTAAAAGAAATATAAAGTCCTGCTGTTCCATTGTGTAATAGTACACAGACAGAGGCACACACATACATACATACATACATACATACATACATACATACATACATACATACATATGTGTGTGTGTGTGTGTACGTACAAATATAAATATATATATATATTCTGAATCGAACAGGGTGAAGAATATTGTAGAGGTAATAAAGCAACAAAAATGGAAATGAGTTGGGTAGAAACAAAAAGAAAGGATAACAAGTGGAGTGAAAGGCTAACCAATTGGTGCCTGTACGACAACACAGTAGGAAAAGACCAGACACAAGACGGAGAGATGAAAAAAATTGCCAGTTAGACATGGAGGAGATTAACGCAGTCACGTCTGACATGGGAGTAGATAGGACTGGCCTTTGCCCAGTAATAGACTTATAACGGCTGATGAGTTACATACATACATATATATATATATATATATATATATATATATATATATATATATATATATATATATATATATGTGTGTGTGTGTGTGTGTGTGTGTATCAAAATTAGAGTGTCCCAATACAAACTGACAAATAGATAGATTGGTAGATAGATTGATGGATAGGTAGGTATACTTACATGAGATACAATCTCATCTTCTGGTGTGTTTATTTTTTAAGTTTAGCTAAAGCAATTACAAATTCAGGCAGTATTTTCAATTTTATTGTTCTTCAGTGCGTGATGAGATTTTTTGTTTTGTTTTTTTCCGTTTTGATTTTTTTCGTTGGTTTTTCCATTCATTAATTTACATTTTCATTTGATTATTTTATCTTCATTCATTTTTGAACGCACCAGTCCATTCCGTAATGCCATTTAGTTGGTAAATTGATAAGTACGGCAATGCAAAATCTCAACGTGAATATAAGTTTCGAGTTTGTTGAAAGTCTTTTCTAATTGGTCCGAAGTAATGTGGGCGTGTCTTGTCGTTTGTATGCATGCAGCACATGTTCAGATATTCATGTCCATATATCATCATCATCAGTCTTTTAACATCCCTCGTTGGACATAGACCTTCCCCAGGATCCGCCACATTTCTCTATCATGGGCGTCGTAGAGCCAGTATTTCCTGAATTTGTCTAGTTCATCTCTCCACCTTGTCTTTTGTCGGCCTCAGTGTCACATGTGGTCTCTGGAGATCCCCGTTGTGAGTTGCCACGTCCATCGGTTGTCTTTCATTCTCGCAACATGACCAGCCCATTGCCACTTGAGTTTTCTAATGGATTCTCTGATTTTCTGACCCCGTTTTCTTTCTGATATATTGTGCTGTCTTGTGATCTCTCCATATGAGGTTGAGCATGATTCTCTCATGCGTACGTTGCATCCTAGAAGTTACACCATTGGAGGTAAAACAAACCATCAAACATACAAAAAAAAGGAAAGGCGCCTAGACCAGATAACATCACCATCAACCTACTCAAAAAAGCCGGTAAGATGGTTTACAAAAATCTAGCTAATCTGTTCAACTTGTGTCTAAGACTAAGGAAACCCCAAAGACCTCAACAACTACGGGCCTATAAGCCTACTCAACAGCATTTATAAACTGTTTGCAAAAATCAGCACCAACCGGATCACTAAAACACTAGTTGAAAACCAACCACAGGAACAGGCTAGATTTAGAAGAAGCTACTCGACTATGGACCATCTCTATTCAATAAATCAGCTGAAGGAGAAAGCAGCAGAATGCTGTGGTATTTATTGATTTAAGAAGGCATTCGACTCTGTAGAAATTCCCATGGTCATGAAGGCTATCACTCTACAAGGTGTAGACCCTGAATAAGTCAGAGTACTGCAACATATATACAGTCATAGCAACTCCTTTATCAGCCTAAATAAAGACTCTGAACCCTTCCAACTCCAAAAACGAGTAAGACATGGCCATACCAGCTCGCCCAAATTCTTCACAGCACAGCCTGCCTCGAGATGATCTTCCATAATCTGGACTGGGAATATCTGAGCAACCTCAGGTTTGCAGACGACATCGTACTTTTCGCAGAGAACCTACACGACCTTCAACTAATGCTAGATGAACTAAACGAAGAGAGCAAAAAAATCCGCCTACACATGAACTTCAGTAAAACAAAAGTCAAGTGCAACAATCACATCAAGAATAATGACATAACTGTCAAAATCGAAGATGCAAAAGTGGGGGAAGTGGACCATTACATCTACTCAGGACAGCGAATCTCTAAGAAATCCACAAAAGAAGAAATCAAGCGGAGAATTACCTTAGGATGGCTGGTTTTCGGCAAAGCAAGCTCAACCTTCAAAAACAAGTCGATCGCAATAATCCTAAAAAGAAGAGCATACAACCAATGCATCCTCCCGATAGTCACTTATGGAGATGAAACATGTAGCCTAACCAAGAAACAAACCCTGTTTATATATACCGTTCCTTTATTCGAAAAATCTTCCTAACCTTATACATTCATTCGAGCACACATACCATTACAAATTTGATCTTTATCAAGATGTTGACTGAATTAATAAGTGTGGAGTTCGACCTGGTGCGGCTCCCACGAGACAACAAGGACAAGATTTAGAAATCCAAGCTTAATAAGGAATGGAAAAGAATCGACATTACCCGAATCTTACTTTGTAGCGTGGCTACCATTTGAATATTCAGTTTACCACCATCATTGAAAAATTCTGTTTACTACCATTAGATATATCGGACAGTGCACTTAAACAAGGCCTCAGAATGTATCAGTTGAAACACTGTGTAATCAACACAAACAATACGGTGTTCAATTGACCGAAAATCTCTTTGAAATTTATACCATTTCATAAATTGTCTGTGAACGCACGATTTCAGACGTAAATAAACACGCCCAATCCAACGCCCTTACAAGAAACTTGTATACACACATGTTTTCAGATATATAGATAGATAGATTGATATTCATTAAGACTTGTTAAGAGAACCAATAGGGGATAACGAGAGAAGGACGATTATGCTAATCTTCCGAACTTCTCTCCAAGAAAATCCTCTTTCGATTATTGTCATCATCAGTCTTTTAACGTCCGTCGTTGGACATAGACCTTCCCCAGGATTCGACACACTTCACTATCATGGGCGTTGTGGAGTCAGTACTCTCTGAACTTGTCTAGCTCGTCTCTCCATCTAATATTCTGCTGGCCTCGGTTCTGCATGTGATCTCGGGAGATCCATGTCGTGAGTCGCAATGTCCATCGGTTGTCTGCTATTCTTGCGACATAGCCAGCCCATCGCCATTTGGGATTTTTAATCGATTCTATGATGTCCCTGACTCTTGTCTTTTCCCGGATGTACTGTGCTGTCTTGTGGTCTCTCCATGTGCGGCCCAGCATAATTCTTCTGCATAAATAATAAATAAAACAGTTACTGTTTTAATCTGGTTTGTGTTGCATCAAACTGCTGAAGTATGACCACGATGAAAGCACACAAATGAAAATATCTTTGTGTTGTCAGCTATGGAATCCCTTAAATAAGCGACAAAATTTCCAGGTAACTGTTACGTTGAAATAAGGTTGCTACGATACTCCATGATGTCTGCAATTAAAACTGGGATGCTTGCGGTTTCATTTTTTAAAACTACATCAAAGAAACGAACGAACTTATTAATGGAGTCAAAAATCAAGGATCTTGAAAACTGGGTTTGAAATCATCTTCTAGATTCCTACATACTGATCCGAATTAACTGGGGCGATTCTCTCAAAAATTTGGGCGTGGCAAACTGAGTGCCTTTTTCATAACTGCTGCCATTTTGGTAATCCTGATCTGACGGATGTGAAATATGGAGATTGAATAAATACTCCATACCAAGACTCAAAAATTTGCAGTTGTCAACATTAAATATTCGTACCTGTATTTGAGAAATGAAGAAATTCATTTCAAGAACACTTTCGTCTTTACCGTTTTCAATATACTCAAGTAGTTATATTGATTACTGGGGTCACGGGACTATAAAGACACTCCAATATTTCTCATATGGCGGGAAAACTTTGGCCCTGAGCCGATCTTTTTTCACTTTTATTGTAGGCTTTTTACAAAGAATTGTCCCTCTGGGAGATTGAAGAGGAACAAATTTGGCCTCCTGCTATATTTGGCCATAATGATTCTAGTAAGTGGTTTTATAACTTTCGAACTAATAGCCGTCCTAACTTTCTGACTCTCATCACCCTTCTCTTTCTTCATTCTGTACCATCGTCATAGACTCATCTTTTCCGTCATTTCTTTTCTCATGTTGCTCTTTTACGGTTGTTTTCGCCTCCCCCTCCCTCTCTCTCTCTCTCTCTCTCTCTCTCTCTCTCTCTCTCTCTCTCTCTCTTTCTCTCTCTCTCTCTCTCTTTCTCTCTCTCTCTCTCTCTCTCTCTCGTTCATTTTATTTCTCTTCATTCCCAACCCTATTTCTTTACCTCCATTTTCATTTGTCTATTTTTCTCATATCGTCTTCCTTTCGTTCTCTTTCTTGTGTTCTGCATCCCCTACAGTTTTGCTTTGTTTCTGCTGTATTATATATATATACATATATATATATATATATATATATATATATATATATATATAGAGAGAGAGAGAGAGAGAGAGAGAGAGAGCAATGGGTGAAAAAAACCGGAACATTTACATGGTAAACAACTGATGATCCCAACGAGAGAAACTTTACACTGGTCTTGGATCCCCAGAGATCATATGCGAAACCGAGGCCGGCATGATACAAGATTGAGAGTCAAACTAGACAATTTCGGGGAGTATTGGCTCTGCGAAGCTCATGATAGAGGGGTCTGGCGAATTCTGGAGAAGGTCCGTATCGAACGATAGATGATAAAAGACTGATGGTGATGGTGACTATGAAAGACTGATGATGATGATGGCCATAATATCAAAAAATATAAAACGAAAAAAAAAAACACTGAAAGAAATTCATAAATTAAATGAATAGATATTGGGAGATAAGTGACTGGAGTTGAACAATAAAATTTCAGCATCAGCATCAAACATGTAAACAGCATTTTTTTCTGTGAACTGCTGCAATCATTTTCCTCTGGGAAAGATGGCAAGCTCCTGTCAGAATGCATCGAAATATCCCCATGGAATAATTCTAAAAAATTGAGATGTAACACATGTCCCTCGAGTTTTTCTCTTTACCTTCCTATCGTCATTTCCATCCACATTCTGTTGGATCACTTCACATCCACAATACAAACATATATATATATATATATATATATATATATATATCACTGACTCTCCAACTTTTTCCATTTTATCTTTACCTGTTTATATTCCATCTCGTTTTTCATTCTCCTCCTTTTCTTTCTGTGGTTAAATCCAATGTGATGATTTTTATACGCTCAGTATTTTTCCTCTTTATTTGTCCCCCCCTCTCTGTCTGTCTGTCTGTCTGTCTGTCTGTCTGTCTCTCTCTCTCTCTCTCTATTCTCCCATTCCTCCCAGTCACTTTAATTCTATAATTGCTCTCACTCTCTCTCCCTTTTTTATCATTCCCCTTCTTCACACTTTCTTTTCCACACTCTTTCTATCTCTTCCTTTTCTTTTTATTTTACGCCCTGTCTTTGCCTAAACTTTTTGCAATTTATCTTCTCTTAAAATACTTTGCTTTTCTATTCTTAGCCTTCTCTTCGCACATAAATATTTGCCTTTTTTTTCACAACAAAGTCAGGAATTTTTCACCTTTCATGTACTTCTCGCAAAACAAATCTGTCAGTCTATATATGCATTTGTGTGGATATGTACATGCATAAGTACACAGGATAGATATATAGATATATAGATAGATAGATAGATAGATAGATAGATAGATAGATAGATAGATAGATAGATGGGTGTAACAACCCGAACTTCCAAACTGCTAACAGAGAAAGATTTTGAAACATTTTCTTCCAAAATGCTCACCCACTCACCGTAATCTTGCATATTCAGAATAGATTGCTGTTATTTTCTTTTGCTTTCCATACACTGTCAGATAGATGTGAGTAAATATATACACTTGAGTGTATCTATGAGCGTAAATTTGCATGTATATATTTCCTCCGAACTCTCTTTGAACAATACGGAGTCAATTTCGCAAATGCATTACTCCTTAACACCTTTCCATAATCATCTGTTCATGCATCGTAGCGAAGTTGACATAAGAGAACTTATAATACTTTGATGGCGGTGTAGGCAGTTCGAGGATAATATCTGATATTGTAGCGTGTCCCTGGGGTTAGAGACCCTTCCTAGGCTGATATTAAATTAATTTAGAAGCAATAATGAACAAGTATCTACGTGATCCCAACTTGACTTAATTTGAAGATCTGGAAAGTGCTTAATGTAAGATCCCAAAAGTGCTTAGAGCATGAATAAACTAAACATCAAGAAGTAGTTCGACTCTTCCTTTTTATTTTAATGATGGGCAACTGTGTAAAACGGATCCCTAATTCCATGTCAAGTTATGATAGTGAAGGTATGTCACTCACGGCCACCAGCGAAGGATCAAGACTGAGCACCCCATAAAATATCCAATACAGGCTTCGGTCTTTGAAACTAAGATTGATATCAGACTCGGTTAGGAACGAGCGATCACTTCCATTTTAACCACTATACCTTCGTTTTATCCAAGACTTTTATCATACAACTTTCTATTTGAAGCATATGTTCACGCATGTGAAACTAAAATGAGGTAAACTTCTACCTACATAAAGACGACTACATGCAAACGAGTTCCTTGGTCGATTTTAAAATAAAAACCTGTCCTCGAATGAACACATATCTCGCAACCATCTGAAAATGACGTTAATATGCCGCAAATCGAAATAATTTTTTTATGAGTGAATGGAAGAGAATTGAAGGCTTTCAAAATAACGCTCTGGAAAGCGGAGTTATTTTTCATTTACTATAATGAAGGTGTTCCCTCGAGGAATTATGCGCATGTTTTGTTTTTTTGTTTGTTTTTTTTTTGTTTTGTTTTGTTTTGTTTTAATCTCTCAAGAACAACCTAATTCCAAGGTTAGCTTGTTCCAATTAAAGATACAACGATGAGTTTATTGAAATTTGCAATTACTTTTTCGTCCAAAGAATGTGTTTCTAAATGAATTGATAAAAAGTACTCTTCAAGGCAGGTTTTGAATACTTAGATATAATTTCAAAACAATGCTCTGCAAACAACTGCTGTTCCCAGAGCGTTGTTTGGAAGTATGGCCACAATCTCTGTCTTTGTGGTCGTTATTTGGTGTACAAAAAGATTTTCTGTGACACTCAAAATTGATGCTTATTTGCAGTTTCAGTTCAATTCACGTATAAAGTTCTTGACGTTTCTGCACCGGTCACTGCAAAAGACTACTATTTTATTGCTTAATGTGTACCTTCCTGCGAGAGACTTTAACGCATCAGTGGTTAAATTCTTTTAAAAATATAATCCAGGCCACATTTTTATAATAACATTTTTACTCAGCCACAAAATTTTCTAATTCTAATATTGTTAGAGTGTAGCCCAAGCATGACATGCTTTCATTTACTTATTTTATCGGTTGCCGATTGGATCTCATCAGATCGCTGATTCATTGAGCCCAATCGCCGATGGATATATCAACGATCAAATTTTGACCTTAAAAATTGTCTGCGATGGTGTCTGCGATCTAACAGTAGCGATAAGATTGATTCTTTTTTTCTGCGACTGACTTAAATGTCGTACCCAATGAGAAGGGGATGAGTATATTACGTCCCTTTTTTCAGCTATATAAAAAATATTTAAATGGTGACCTTTTTGTATGACCAGGAGAAACTTTCGATCATTAATAATACCGATTTCCAAATTTCTACATTATTTCCAGGAATCGTTTTTATACTAGTTTTGCCTTGTTTTGGGATGCAAAACTAACATACCAATGTCTTTCCGACATGGAAAACTGCATTCTTCTATCTTTAATAGTTTCTGAGATATGGATCAGTTCAGGGACCACTACACTTGATAAGAGCAACCTTGTATTCTGCTCAGTCACGATCAAGAATTCATTGTTGTTGGATAATCAGGTTGTATCGAGTAGGTTCAAAGCAACTAAAAAAAGTGATAGTTAATCCATTCCTGAAAACTCTACATCAATCAGAATAACATTTAATCTCCATATTATTTTATAACATATGTTTGCTGTTATTTTGAAAAACACATCCAAAGCAGTAACTCTCAAATCACTATTCGTAATATCGATTTACGTACAATAGCTTTTGAAGTAGTAATCTCATTCATCAGTAATTTGGGGGTGGGGATATGTTTTTTCTTTCTCTAGAGTGATATATTTGAAAAGAAAGTTGGCCCAGACATGAACTTTACTAAAATGTCATGTACAATAGATATGTTGAAGACACAGGCAAAATAATCAAAATCGAAGATGCAGAACTGGAGAGAGTAGACTATTATATCTACCCAGGACGACGAGTCTCCACAAAATCCTCAAAAGACGAAGAAATCAAGCGAAGAATCACACTAGTTTGGCAAGCTTTAGACAGGGCAAGCTCAATCTTAAAGAATGAGAGAATTCCGCTAGTGCAGAAAAGAAGGGTATGCAACCAATGCATTCTCCTGATAGTCACCTATGGAGCTGAAACATGGAATCTAACCAAAAAACTTACCCTTAAAGTGAGAACCACGCAACGTACACAAAAGGGAATTATGCTCTACCTCATATGGAGTGATCATGAAATAATACAGTATATTAGAGGGGAGAGAGGAGTCTGAGATATCATAGAGTCCACAAGAATACTTAAATTACAATGGGCTGGTTATGTTGTGAGAACGTCAGACAACTACTGGACATCACAACTCACAACATGGATCACATGAGATCACATACAAAATCGGGGCCGACAAAATATAACATGGCGAGACAAATTAGTCAAGTTCAGGAAGTCTGGCTCCGTGACGCCCACGATAGAGAGGTCTGGCGTATCTTGGGGAAGGTCTTTGTCCAACGAAGGACGCTAAAGGGATGATGATGATGATGATGATGATGATGATGATGATGATGATGATGATGATGATGATGATGATGATGATTTAAAACGTATTGTTGGGGCGTTTTTGTAACGTTGCCAGCTACTCGTCAGAATATGTGTGTGTGTGTGTGTGTGTGTGTCCCTGATACTCAAGAGAACATATTATGTGTGTGTATCACATAATTATCCTTTTTCGTATAACTATGTATTTGCATGTCATTAAGGCTGTTCGCAGTAATAAGTGCATTTGTTTTTAATGTATCTATTTGAATGTATGTGTGTCTGAATTACGTATTATTTTTAACGTATATATCGTCAGTTTTAATAAACATATTGATACAATTACGCATATCTATAATTCAATTGAATATATATATATATATATATATATATATATATATATATACACACACATATATATATATATATGCGCACATGCACGTGTATGTCTGTATATTATGTATCGATCTATATGTCAAACTCTGTTTGTCTTCATCTAATATTGTACACTTTTACTATTTATTCGAGATCCAAATATCAACCTGGCATCATGTATCTGGTCTTTTCCTGCTGCGTTTACTGTCCCATGCGACTCTTCTGTTGTCATATCTTCTTGCTGAATGTCCACTTTCATTTTTGTTATTCAATTATTTGTATAATACCCTTCACTTTGGTCCTCTCTCCGATCAGCACACACGCGCGCACGCACATACACACGCACACACACACACACACGCGCGCACATACACTCTTGTATTTAGTTTTAGTATTGACTTTTGAAAATTCTCAATGGTAATAGCAACGCTGCATCGAAGTGGCTTCCTTATCGGTCGCAGGTTTTGATTCCTATAGAAGTCCCATTTTCTTGGATTGTTTATTCTATTCATGCTGTCAAAGCCAAATGATACATTTACTGTGGATGACAGGAAATCATTTCAAATAGTAATATAACGCATTTATAATCATTACTGTCGGTTTATATATCCACCTTTTATTTCATGTATATATACATATATATATATATATATATATATATATATATATATATATATATATATATATATATATATATATATACATATATATATAGAGAGAGAGAGAAAGGGATGGGATAGAGAATTATCCGTTTCTTTTACAAATGTAGCATTTCACAAAGAAGCAGCTTTGTCTGAAATAATCGTCTTTTTCAATGTGAAGACAGGTAAATATTTAGAGCCCACAGACCACCGTGTGTGTTGACTATTTTGGTCTCATATATCTTTAGCTGATATAATTGAAGAAGATCTTCCATTAGCTTAGTTTTAAACTTATTTTGAGGATGTGTGATATAGGAATTCATTTAAAGTCAGGTATTCATTTGGGTCACATGAGTAATACTAGTAGCCATTTTGCTGGCCCCTCGATTTCTATGTACGTAAGACATTCTGTTCATAACTGTCCCCAATAACATTGCACATCGATAATTCATGTTCGTTTGTTTAAGCGTAATTTCTATCAACGCTCACAAGCTGAAAGACAAATTGGTTTGGCAAAGGGAATTTTAAATGCGTTGTCAGTAGTAGGTGTAGGATCTGTTCTTTTGTCAAAATAATCTTGGAATCTATCCTCTCTCTCTCTCTCTCTCTCTCTCTATATATATATATATATATATATATATATATATATATATATATATATGTGTGTGTGTGTGTGTGTATATATATACATATATATATATATATATATATATATATATATATATATATTCAAAGCTGATAAATGACTTAAGTTTGACGAAAAATCGAGTTCATTATGGTGTCTCTGTTTTTTTTAAAAGACAATATTAGATTTGAATAATTCAAAATGGCAATCAAAAATGTTGTTAATTCAGAGCCACTTTGACTCTTATCTATCAAAATACCGAAATCACCATTTTGTAATGCCTGCACGAAGTACATAAAAGCATATAGATAGATAGGTAATGAACTTTCATTGAATATGATTTAAGATATAGCTATAGGAATAAATAAAATCGGTTATACCACTGAACTGTGATATTTCTTTGCGTTGTCTCATACGAAAAAATAATTGTACGTGTCATTCCTGAAATAGATACATTTTTTTTTCAAATACTGGTATT
This sequence comes from Thysanoteuthis rhombus, assembly GCA_963457665.1. Lineage (NCBI taxonomy): Eukaryota > Metazoa > Mollusca > Cephalopoda > Oegopsida > Thysanoteuthidae > Thysanoteuthis > Thysanoteuthis major. The sequence continues at coordinate 58,578,136 of OY735200.1, forward strand.
AAATCACAACGTCAAGAAGAAATTGCGGACCTTTGCTGTCAGATTTCAAATTTTGTTTGATTGGGGGATCGAAATGAACGTCTAAATGTGGAAATTTCATTATCGTGTGCTTTTAAATCCATCCCAACAACTCGACCTTATCTGATAGTCTTTAATTCCTGTCAGTCAGCAGCATGGCGATCACCATAGCTCAGATATTTAAACTCACCGCATTTATTGAAGAGGCATCTTTGAGGTCAATGGTTTTCTATTTACAACCTGAAAGAGAAAGTGGGGAAAAAATTTTGGCGGGAATTTGAGAAACCTTGGTCGAATTGGCCAGCGCGGTGCGAGTGATAGCGTTGATTTTAGAAAAGACCGAAGTCTATTTCGGAACAAAGCAATTGATTTGGTAAGAGGCAGGAATAAGCCAAACGAGACGGCAATCACATGTATGTATATGCGCGTGTGTTTTTATGTGTAGTTGCGATGTTTACTGAGATGTACGAATGAACCTATACATATATATATATATATGTGTGTGTGTGTGTGTGTGTGTGTGTATATTTATGTGTTTATGCACATATATATATGTGTGTGTGTGTGTGTGTGCGTGCGTGCGTACAAGCTAATAAACATTTATTATGCATGTGTTTATGTTCTAATTGTTTATCGTGTCTTAGAAATGTAAATTTTCCTGATTTTAAACAATTACCATCATCAGTCTTTTATCGTCCGTCGTTGAACATAGACTTTCCCCAAGATTCACCAGACCTCTCTACCGTAGGCGTCATGGAGCCATTACCCTCTGAATTTATCTAGCTTGTCTCTCCATGTTATATTCTGCCGGACTCAGTTGCGCAGGTGATCTCTGAGGATCCATGTTATGAGTCGTGATGTCCATCGGTTGTCTGCCATTCTTACATGGCCAACCTATGGCAATTTAAGTTTTATAGTGGACTCTAGTATGTCTAGGACTTCTGTTTTCTCCCTAATATACTGTGCTGTCTTGTGATCTCTCCATATGAGGTTGAGCATGATTCTCTCATGTGAACGTTGCATGCTTCTCAGTTTCCAGGTTTGCCTTTTGGTTAGGTTCCGTGTTTCAGCTCCATAAGTGATTATCAGGAGGATGCATTAGTTGCATACCTTTCTTTTTTGGATTAATTTTCTAATTTTTGAAGGTTGAGCTTGCTCTATCGAAGGCTTGCCATCCTAGAATGATTATTTGCTTGATTCCTTCTTCTTTTGTATATTTCATGGAGATTTGTTGTCCTGGGTAGAGGCTGTGATCTACTTTCCCCAGTTCTGCGTCTTCGATTCTGATCTTTATGTTCTTGTTTCCGACGAGATTGTTGCACACGACCTTTGTTTTGGTAAAGTTCATATGTTGGCCGACTGTTTTGCTCTCTTCATTCAGTTCATCTAGCATTAGTTGGAGGTCGTGTAGGTTTTCTGAGGAGAGGGCGATGTCGTTTGCAAATCTGCGGTTGCTCAGATATTAGCCGTTTATATTGATTTTCTTTATTTTCCCAGACTAGGTTTCGGAAGATCATCTCGAGGTAAAGTTTCATCAATATTCCAACATTTATGTAGGCATGTCAGTGAATCTGTAGCCAACTAGTGAAAAAAGCATTCGTCTTACCTTGACAAGTACTTATTTTTAACATAATCTCCTTTTTCGTCAATGCTCTTGACCCATCGTTTCTCCATTAATCACATAGATCGAGCATCATACCGTGAAAACTTCAGATTAAACTTCAGCCTAGTTGGGGCCTCTGGCCCCATTCAGGGTCTCTTGCAAGAATTAGTTGAAAATCCATCCTGTACAAATCAGTTGAAAAACAACCGGACGGGTGAAATTTTCAGCCAGTTCCCATGGAAGGTTTTAATTAGGCTAAAGTCTCAAATAAGATATCATGGATTTGAATTATATATTTATTGGATTGTACATTATTTCAACATCATTACCATCATGAACTCTTGGATTACATTTAATTCAACTATCTGGTGGGTTTCACAGCATGTGCGTATATGCAAACCTGCATATCCATTATTGTATTCGTTCATTATCAGTACATATATATATATATATATATATATATATATATATATATATATATATATATAAGTCAATATGGAATGAGACAGGAGTTAAGGTATATGGAAATTATTTGTTAATTAATTCATTAATGAATTAATTGGCATACTATACATGTTTCGGGAGGAGTTCCCATCTTCAGTAGAAGTTTCCGTAGAAAACGAATTCAGCATCAGATGTTTTGATTTGAAAGTAAAAATGGAAATCAAGAATGAGAATCCCTTGAGGGTCAGAATGGTGAGTCTGGACTGTATTCTGTCTGTGAAGAAGTCTATGGTGGTATGATTGGATATTTTGTTGGAAGTAGTGTATATATATATATATATATATATATATGGGAGTTGTTTTAAGAGTATCCATGGCTATATGCGTTCACTTGCGTATGTGAGAATGTATGAGAGCAAATGTGCTTTTTATCTCTGAGATCACTTATTACAAATCAGAATTTGTGCGTAAAAGATTGAAACTTTGTATGTACTAGTGTCTATTGGCATACTAAGCTTACCTTCTCCTGCAAGGGCGTAATAATGCAGCACCCTGTGAGGAACAAAATCACTGCACTAACAATGGTTTTAGAGAGACTAATTACTAACCATTGGTTTTCATCATGTGTTCATAGATATAAACCAAACGTAGCTCAGTCGGAGCACCTGGTGAGGATTAAACTCTTTATACTAGCAAGACTCGCTTGCTCATTATTTATCTACTGTGCGTTCGTGTATAGTTGGGGTAAATTTTGATAATGATTCCAATCAGCACAAGAGTACATTCGTTGTGAACCCAGTGGGGTGGGGGAGAGAACTTGCGAGCAATGGCTTACGAGATTAAAATGCGACACATCACACGTTCATCATGCTTACATGGTAATATAGCCGATTAATGTAGATGGTACTGCGTATATACGTAATTGTGTTTGGTGTGGGTATATATTGACGAAATAGTTATAGCAGGGAAGAAAAAGATGTACGTTAATGTATGAAGCTTTGCATCTTAGTAGAGACGTGCAGGAGTAGAATAATCCGTGTGTGTGTAAGTGTGTGTGTGTGTGTGTATGTGTGATCTTCTTGTAAAATTCAACATACGAACTACCAGCATTAACCGTTACAAGCTATACTACCGCTGTCAGATGTGAGGTAAACTATTTAGTTATCTGTGAATCCATCAGTTCCTGTGGTAAGCGGGTGCGGTTTTTGGCACCTATTCCCAAAGAGAAAGATCTTTGATTAGAGAACCAATTCCATCATCGAAATCGCTCTCCTTCTTTTCTATTAACCTCTGCCAGATCCAGATCCAAAGTTTGTCCGAAAGGAAAATTAAGAAGGAAATGAGACTCGCACCAAAAAAAACTTCTCTGTTAGGGTTGTTGGGACACTTCTGTCCAAATGATGTCGCTTGCTCTCTATATGCACCTACATACAACCGATGCATCATCCCGGTAGTCACCAATGGAGCTGAAACATGGAACTTAACCAGAGACAGACCTGCAAACTGAGAACTATGCAACGCATGCATGAAAGAATCATGTTCAGCCTCACATGGAGAGATCACAAGACAGCACAGTATATCAGGGGGGAAACAGAAGTCCTGGACATCATAGAATTTACTAGAAAACTTAAACGGAAACGGGCCGGTCATGTTGCAAGAATGGCAGACAATTGATGTACGTGACATGGATCCTCAGAGATCACATGCGGAACTGAGCAGGCAGAATACAAGATGGAGAAATGAACTAGACAAATTCAGAAAGTGCTGGCTCTGCTATGAATACGATAGAGAGGTCTAGCGAATCTTGGGGACGGTCTATGTCCAACGACAGACGATTAAAGACAGATAATGATGTTGAGTAGATATATGCATGAGGAAATGATTGTGTAACGAGTTGAAACTGATTATATCAATTTCACAAGAATCTGCTTGAGAAAGACATGAATCCAACATCCCCAGTAACCTAATTCTTAGTCATTTTGATCATGGTCTTCTAACTGGTATGATGGTAGACAAGAAATGAATCAGTGAGTGAGTAAAAAGGCTATCTACTCCCTTAGAAATAATTGTATATGCTGTAGTGGCAGCAAAATATCTCATAACCATATTTTGTTATTACGATTTTCAGTTTAAGGCACTGGTTGATCCGTCCTAATTGACCCCAAACGAAGTTCGATGAATCCAACGACCGTGCGGACCATAACAAACTTTTTGGCACAATAACGTTTTCAGGGACCCAAATTTAATTCATCTGAAAGACTTTACGTTCGTGATTGTACAGTATCACATGTTCAACTGTTCGGGTTTTTGTGTCATTTTTTTACTCAAAATGAATACATAGTTTTAATTTGGTTGAAATTTGATTTGATCAAAACAAGGATGTCACGATCAAAATTCAATTATCCTAGTTAAGCGGCGTAAATTAGATCCATATGTATTCTTCCTGTATCATAGCAGTGTAAATTAATTTTGATCATGAAAACCTGTACATTTGAATACTCCGACACAAATACATTATAACTTTTCAATAGTTTTGACTGACTCATTTGTTTTAGAATTCAATTGTTTTAGGATCACTTTAAATGAGTGAATAAATAGCACTTTTTACAACTGACACAACTGGTGAAGAACGTTGCCAATGAAAAAAGATTAGAGAAGTATAGGAAATCATGGAAATGTGACCAGACATTCACTAAACTTAGTTTAGTCTGGTATAAGGATATGGTTATAAACCTTGAACTACAATAATGGCAAACAAGACTTGCAAGCTGACCATCGTTCTACATCGTGAGCTTAAACGTTGAGAATTAAAAACGTTGTGTGCCTATACGTATTGGTAGAAAGATATTCACATTTGCCTATGGTTATAGTTTGGTTTAATCTGGTGAAAGCAACACCAATGGGACACCAAGTGAATGGTGCTTACTAACTATCTCACAACGGCAAGAGTACAGCCTATCCTGCTGTTCTACCCATACCTGCAAGGAAAAGAGATATATTCATGCCTTTCCCAGGGCTACTTGTGCTAAGTGAACATAAAATGCTAAAGCCAGGGTTTGTCTGCCCCTTTAACGCCTCTTGCACCCCTGCACACACACACACACACACACACACACACACACACATATATATATATATATATATATATATATATACATATATATACGCACACAATGGAGGTAATAAGTGTTTATTAAAAATTAAATCTTTCATGCAATAACTTTCTTCATGTGTGCTTCATAAATTTCAAATTAAGCCACAGCTAAGATGCAACATAGGCAACAATACACACAAAATACAAAGCGAATTCGTTTATCATTCAAGGAGTTATGTAATAATATTTGAAAACCACACGAACAAACTGAAACCGTAAGGTTGATATAAATAGATATAAATTGGGTAAATATTTGAAAATAATTTATTTTTCCATCTTCATAGAACTATTTGAAGCACTCATATAACATACTTTGTCAATATTTTTGGCAAAGTGGAACGTTGCATTGCCGTACCTCGTCTTCGAAACATCATATTATTCATACAGTAATTGTCTTAAACTTACACAATGGCGAAGACAAAAGAGTTCAATATCGATCTGAGGCAACTAATTGCTAATAAGCATAATCGATATGACAATTTCCAAGAGTCTGAGTGTCCCTAGGTCGCCGGTTCAGTCCATAATAAATTATTTTGACTGGTGGCGTGATTATTCGATCGTCTTCGTAAAGTTCCATCAAGACGCATGCGCAAGATAATCAGGAGATATCGGTAAAGATCCGCGGATGATACGGGAAAATGAGACAATAATTTGAAATCACATGACTTGAATGTTAGTCAGTGGACAGTAAAGAATGTATTGCACCATGTGGAACTGGAAGGTCATTGACAAAGGAAGGTACCTTTATTGTGCATAATTCACTTGGAAGGTAGGTTCCAATTTCGCTGAAGAGCATCTTAACAAATATGAGGGTTTGGGCATAAAGTATTGTGATCTGATGAAACGTATCTTCAGTCATTCAAGTGAGCAATGTGTAGCGGAAAAAAAGAACGAAAGTTATTGAAAACCATCCCGATAGCGGAGCGTTGGAGAGGTTTTCATCATGATATGAGGTTTCTTTGGCACAAAATGTATTGGTCAACTTGTCTGGATTGAATGAATCGTGGAAAAAGATAATTATCGGATATTTTTGAGGATAATCTGAGAGGTTTGGCTCGAAATCTCTGTCTAAGAAGAAATTGGATAATCATCCCAAACATAGGTCAGAGCTGGTGACTCAATTGATAGAAAAAGAAGAAGGCTATGTATTGCCATGACTGTGCTAACACCTGATCTAAATCTTCAGTGTTAGGGAAAGAAATCCTAAGAACATATCGGAATTGGAGAAGTTCAGTAAAGAGGAATTGTGTAAAGATTTCTTGCCAAAAGTATTTAGATAACCACCCTAAACGTATGGCAGAAGTAATTGTACAAAAAAGATTCGCAGTAGATTACTGATCTTCAATTGTTCTTGGCATTATATTCGAATATTCAACCAACTTATATCAATTTATATCAACCGTACGAATACTTTTCGCTTACGTGTTTTTCAAATAGTGTTACATCACTCGTTCAATGATAAGCGTATTTACTTTATATTTTCTGTGTATCATAGTCTATGTTGTATTAGTTGTGGCGCAATTCTAACTCACCAGAACACATATGAAGAAAGTTATTGAATGAAACGTTCATTTTTTTCATACCGTGCGAATACTTATTACCCGCATCGTATTACGAGTCTTTCGCTATTACTCACTTTTTGTTTCTCTTTCGGGATATCCCTTCTATGCCTTTCTTTTCATTCTCTCTTGGGTTTTTTTTTGCTTGTCTTCTTTCTCTGTCAGTATTCCATTTTTTTCTCTCTCATTTTTCTATTTTTACTGGCTAGGAATTTCACTAGAGATCTCTCCGATAAAAGCAAAATCAATGGCAGCGTCCTGTTTCAGAAAATCTCCAGTAATTCCAACCTGCCAAAACAATTTCAGAAACGAGGAAATATCCATTTCCAGATACATAAGATAAAGTAATTTATTCTCTGCTGCTCGGGAGTCAGAAATTTTCAATTCCAAAGATTCGACTCCGTGATGAACGCTATGAATTTCAAATTGCATATCTTGTTTTCTCAATATCGCCACTTTCTATTATGCTTTGCCCGAGGGATCATTTGTTTGACGCCTCCAGTAGACCAATAATTTGTCTGCAATCTACATTGACCACGAGACTGACTGGCTTATTGCCCAAACAATTCTGGATGTAGACTGACCAACCCGCATTGATATAACTTAAGCAGACTTGTATAAAAAATGAATGAAATAGACCCAACCACCTGCAACTCTAAGACGCCTAAATCCTTAGTGCTGTGCTCAATACTTCGTAAAGATCATTGTTTAACAGAACATCTATTTGAATAAGCTACGCAAAAGGTTGGATTTTTTTTTAGCTGAATCATTTCAAATCAGCTGTACTGATATCATCTATCCTGAAAACTACATTCTACTCTTTATACCGTGCCCAGATTAGATCTCGCGTAACATTTTATAAACAGGAGTGGAAATAACACACATAGAAATATTAAACCATATCAATTTATATCTAGTATTTAAAACAAAATACTATGGAAAGTTTTAGGCATGCAGTTCAAAGATGAAAAGATGATTCGTTTGTATTGGGGCAATTTTTGAAAAAGACTCTACAAACACCAATTGGAAGTCGAACGAGCTGACCTGATTAATTGTTTTGATATGTGAATTACGGTTCCACGATATTTCCATGCCATGTTCCTTCTAGCTGTTAGTTGGTGACTGGGAGGTTCTTAGCCTCAGATTTTCAATACCCTCCAGAATATACTTGCAGACCCCAGCAGCACTGTGATCAATTGTCTCAGTTGACATCACAAAATCTGCATTTCGGGTCCATTCATGATCACGTTGGCTTTATAATTACGCATAAAAAGGCATTGGTCTTGTACTGCCAGGATAAAGCCCTCTGTCTCGGCTTCAAGTCCAGGGCTCTGCAACCATTAATGGTCTCAGATTCGTCTGCATAAACTTGGTTGGTGCAAGCTGGATATTGACCCTGCCGTGGTTTGCCTTGCCAACGTTGTTTTATTTGTTCGTCAGTCTCTTGTTTCGCCTTGATTTTTATTTTCTTAGCTGCTTTAGTGGACGATCCTGAGATTTCATTATTGCTCTCTTCTACTTATTCGTGTTCCTTTTTTTTATTATGTAGTACATTCACTTATTATTTCCATGATTCTTAATTAGCGTCATCGTCCAATCTTAAAATGTTCCCAGGTATTTTGAAGACTGATGGCGGTTGTCTTGTATGGCAATTGTAGTTGGATGAAACTTCCACCATCTTCCTCCGTGGGAGAATATAAACGGTCCCTATCAGTTTTAAGGTGATGAATGTTGTGACTTATGAGGAGTTTCCTTGTCTTGGTATCAATTCTTTTCAGATCTTCTCAAGTTCCCAATCTTCCTCTCAGCAATTCGGTGATCCAAAGCAGTACTGTGATTCGCACTTACTCACCGGGTGTCGGGTGGTCATCGCTTATGTCTGAGTGATAGTCAGTCTCCTCGGGTCTCCAGGCCTTCTCTCGGCGTCCTTGCTTATCAAAGCAGTGCTTGTGTGGTCCCAGCTTTCCCATTCTTTTCTAACACTGAGGTCATGTTCATTTTTAGCTGCTATGCCATTGCAGACGACTTCTTATATTTCTTCTATTACATTATTTATTGTTATAGCAAATCACTTTATTTCCTCAGTCTTCCTGGAGATTCTCATATACTATTCATTTACTTAAAGAGAAATTGCCATCGCTGCAGTTGATGCTGCAGACTTAGCTATCTATTTAAAAAGGAACCCATCATTTCTCTCTTCTTGTCTGTTTGTTTGTTTTTTCTATCTTTCCTTTGTTTCTTTATTCCTTTTTGTTTATGTTTGAATTTTTTTTTCACTTTACCATATTTTTCGATAATTCAGTCTCTTTCTTTTGTTTTCGTTGCATTTTGTTTCAAAAGGAAAACTATGAAACGGGTGGAAATAACAGAAGATTCAGACAAACGACGTATCATCTACGCGACTGCTGAGAAAAAAAAACAAGAACCATAAGTTCAATGATGCATCTACTATCCTTACATCAATATTTCTAAGGGGTTCTAAGTGTAGTAGTAGTAGTAGTAGTAATAGTAGTAGTAGTAGTAGTAGTACAGAGATGAGGATAGTTCACCCGACGGTCAGTATAAACTTTCATTTCAATCCAACATGATACGGCAATCGATATCTTACAAAATCGAGACCGAAAAGTGTCTCATAGAGATGCGTGGATGCATCTAAGAAAAAATCTATAGAAAGAGTTGATTGAATAAATGTTCTCTTAATGACATCGTTCATTCTCTTCTGGTGTCATAGCAGCTGGTGAATAAATCTCATTAGTCCCTTCTGTTCTTTTCTTTAACACATTAAGGACCGTCTGACCGACCGATAAGTGTCTTACAGAGATGTGTGGATGCATCTAGAGAGATAGCGAGAAGACAAAAAGGAAAATGACAGAAATGTTCTCCAAAGGTGTCCATTCTAGTTTCCTGTATTTCCATCGTTAACTAGAATTAAGAGCCAGATGACTAGCGACGCTTAATCAACTCTTGCGAACTTCTTCAAAGAATTTACATGATTGCTTATTTTACGTCGATCTAAATTTGAAAATACAAAAAATCAAGTATAAAACAAAAAATCATAATTATTTACAGTTTCATCAAAGAGGTACAAACGCAATATCATCCGAGTCTACGTTCCCACTTCTCAATCAACCCAAGAGGAAATAGACAACTTCTATGATGACGCGACCCCAATCATGAGAGACTTCAAGACGCAGGTAGGACAAGGAAATGAAGATTGCGTCGGCGAATTTGAATATAAAGTACGGAACGAGAGAAAAGAAAATTTTGTAAACTTTGCAACGGCTTACGAATTCAAAATCATGAGAGCCTTCTTCAAGATGGGACCCAATAGGAAATGGACTTGGAAGAGCCCCAATCACGAAACAAAGAACGAAATAGACTACATCCCAACGAATAAAAGCGATATCATCAAAGACATCCAAGTCCTGAATCAAGTCAACGTAGGAAGCAACCACAGAATGGTAAGATATAAAATGCAAGTGGACACCAACAAAGAACGCAAGAAAATGTTCCATACCAAACTTCAACGTCTAAACATGCCAAAAGAGCATACTCGATCATTCAAGCTCGAACTGAAAAACAGATTTAGAATTCTTACTGAACAAGGCAACACCAAGATCAACGAACTAAACAACGAAATGACAGCATCTATAATAGAAGTCGCCACCAACGAGCCCATAAGCCATTAGTAAAATCTCAGATAAAACCAGGGATCTCATAGAAAAACGCAGAAACCTCAAGCCACCGACTACAACAAGAGAGAAAATTGAAGATACTAAACTAAGTAGAATAATTAGGAAAACATGAAGGGAATACAGATGAAGATACCCGACGACAGTCATCGGATCGACCCTCAAGAAAGTTCGGGGCTTCAAAACTTTAAACAAAGGCCACAATTTAAGACAGAAGCGAATAAGCAGCATAGTCGAGGAAAATGGAGATCCAATCACATCCAGAGACAAAATAGTCGAACATGTCAGAGAATTTTACCAAAAACTATTCGTCCAAACAATGACTACAATTCAATGAACAGGATATGCAAGACGTGAGCAATCAACTCGAGGACTTCGCAGAAATAACCCCATGGGAGGTAAAATAAGCCATCAAACAAATAGAGAAAGGAAAGGCCCCTTAACCATAGAACATCACCATCGACCTACTCCGAGGAGCCGGCGAGATCATCACTAAGAAGCTGGCCAGCCTTTTCAATTTATGTTTAAAACAGAGTAAAGTCCCAGATGATTGGAACTCTGCAATCATAATGCATTTACACTCGAAAGATCTCAACAACTACAGGCCTATAAACTTACTCAACTGCATATAGAACTTTTCAAAAAATCATCACCAACCGAATCACAAAACACTCGATGAAAACCAACCACGAGAACAAGCTGGCTTTAGAAGAAGCTACTCGACCATGGACAACATCCATTCGATAAATCAGCTGAAAGGAAAAGCAGCAAAATATAAACTAACACTCACCGTAGCACATATCGACTCCAAAAAGGCCTTTGACTCAGTAGAAATCCCTACGGTCATGGAGGCCATCACTCGACAAGGTGTAAATCCAGTATATGTCAAAGTGCTGAAACATATACACAATCGCAGCAGCTCCTTAATAAGGCTACATAAAGACTTAGACCTCTTTCAGCTCCAGAAATGAGTAAAACAAGGTGATACTAGCTCACCCAAACTCTTCACAGTCTGCCTCGAGATGATCTTCAGAAAATTAGAATGGGAGGGTAAAGGAATTAAAATAGACGGCGAGTATCTGAGCAATCGCAGATTTGCAGACAACTTTGTCTTTTTTGCATAGAATCTACCCGACCTCCAACTACTGATAGATTAACTAAATGAAGAGAGCAAGAAAGTCGGCCTACACATGAACTTCAGCAAGACAAAGATCATGTGCAGCAACCACATCGGAGATAGAAACACTAAGATCAAAATCGAGGACACAGAACTGGAGATAGTAGATCACCACGTCTACTTAGGACAACGAATCTCAATGAGATCCTCAAAGGATGAAGAAATCAAGCGAAGAATCACACTAGGATGGCAAGCCTTTGGCAGAACAAGCTCAACTTTCAAAAATAAGATCTTATTAATCCTAAAAAGAAGGGCGTACAACCAATGCATTCTCCCAATAGTCACTTGTGAAGCTGAAACATGGAACCTAACCAAGTGACTGACCCACTAATTGAGAACCATGCAACGTGCACATGAAATAATTATGCTCAACCTCACATGAAGAGACCACAAAACAGCATAATACATACGGGAGAAGCCAGGAGTTCGGGACATCATAGAATCCATTAAAAATCTCACATGGCAAAGGGCTGGCCATGTTGCAAGAATGACAGACAACCGATAGACATCTCGACATTTTCCTCCTCGGTGTTCTATTCTATTTCTATTCACGATAGAGTAGTGTGGCGAATCCTGGAGAAGGTCTATGTCCAACGAGTAATAAAGCTAGGAAAATGGTTGCAGAAAAAGAACTCTTTTGGAATGTTTTCAAGCTGACAGATCATCCAATCAAAACAAGAAGACAAAGTATAGACTTTATGGAACAGTTTTGATATTTCAATTAATCTCCTTCTTCAACCTTTGTCAGCACTTCTCTCTTCATTTTCTTCTCAATCTCTTTCTTTCATTTTTTTTTGTTGTTTAGTTTTTTTGTTTTTTTGTTTTGCTTTGTTTTTTCCTCCTCAGCATTCCATTCTTTTTAGCCACACCTCTCCCTTTTTGGTCTCTCTCTTTTTTTCTTTTTTTCCTTTTTTTCTGCCTCCTCTCCTCTTTCATATCTCTATCTTTTCTCTTTCTCATTTCCCCTGTTTCTCCTCCAACTATACATACTATCCGTTCCTAACTTCTCTTCGTTTTATTATTTAATCTTTATCTAGAGTTAATGGCTACGCTTGGTTTAGTTGTCAAATAATTCACATCACCCAGTGTCCTGTCTCATGCTCAAACGTAACACACTTGTCTAGTCAAAACAAATGTTTAATTCTACCGAAGCACCTTTTCGACAGTTTCCGAATTCAGCATCGCGTCAAGTTTATTGGCCATCAATGTCAACTTTAAATAGCTCTGTCAAAATTGCTCAAATTTCATGTCTTTTTTCTCGCCACAAATGCCTTAATGATGTAGAAAGAATTACACTGTTTGTGTTTCAAGTTAAGATTAGGACCGCTTACGCATAGGAAATACAAATTGCGGACTTTAAACGTCTTTAAATTGACCGGGGAAGAAGATTGAATGTACCAACAGTATAGGCTCCTTTTGGTTCATTTGCTCGCTGATATCCCAGAACTACCCTTTGATTTCTAAATTTGAAGGAAATAGACGTATCAATTAAGATATCGTGTCGCAGTTGAATGCCGGATGAGATATCTATATCCTTGCTGCGTGCAACTCATTACATCATTTATAGGATTTATTTAACAATTACACTAAAACATCCATCCAACCTGATGACTACACAGTGACACGGCGAATTCTGACTGTGAAGAAAAACACGAAACAATAATCACGATGGTATTTTAGCGTCGACTCCATTTACACCCGATGTACGTAAGTAAGGTTTCGTCTTTTCCTATCGCTGCCTACTGACTTTATCACTATTTCACTACTTCCACTCTTAGCTTTAGTCATTTTCTACACTAACTGGATATTTCTGAGTTTTGACTATAGGGAAAAGGTGTTATGATTCAATACTGCCTTTTGCAAAAAAAAGAGAAAATGCCTAAAATTTGTTTTATCAAGTTTTGGTATTCAATCTGCATGTTGAACACAGAAAATTAGGAAACATACACTGCCTATGGAAAGTAAGGTGAGCGTTACTGACATACTGAGCAAGTATATTATATGTACGATTTAGATTATCAATAGGTATCATAAGGATTCATCAGAGTTCAAAAGGAAATGTGCGTACATTCTTTTATTGGATAAAGCTTTGATACATAATTTAAGTAAAGCTCAAAAATCATTTTTATATCCAATTAATAAGATCCAATATTTTTCTTTTCCTATCAACTGATAACTTGATATAAGCAGTAACCATTGATTCAAGAGTAGCAGAGAGAGAGAGAGAACGTTGAGGTGAGACAACATGGAATAATGAATTATTATTTTATTTACCGTCTTCATCTCTGGTGTTTCTGCTTTCCAAGGCGAAATGGATTTATTAAATTCTCTGGACTGATAGATTTTGTATGAAATTGATAAAGCATTATCAGATTTTTTTTTAAAAATGAGATAAACTAATTTATTACTGACAGTGTGATATTACAGGAAATTTTTATATCACTTAATGTGTCACGAGTTATTAATCAAAACAGGAATTATTTGACTATTTGAATAAAATGACAACTGAAACGTAATTTGAAAACTTGTGAAAAAACGTACAAGGTGGTCCAGGAGGAATTTCCGTTTTGAAATTTAAACATTGAAATTCATATTTTGGTTAAATAAACTTTAAAGTCTTAAGTCTACTAGGCGGTCCAAGAGAAAGTCCTGTTTTGATATATAAACATTAAAATTTATATTCTTGGTTAAATAAACTTTTGAGTTTTCGTTTTCACCTGCATCTTGGTTTTTCAGCTACCATACCACCCAAAGCGTGTTCAATTCAGTAAACCTATTCTTCACCACAGCACAAAATACAGCTATCAGTCTTTCGCAACGCCATTTCTTGAGTTTTTCTTCTATCCACTCTTCTTACTCGTTAGGATTAGCCTAGAGGATAATCCATTGCTAACTCTGAATAGTGATTTATATAACTCGTCTTGTCAACACCATTTACCGGTATTGAGCTAGCATGAACGTCTCAACGTCTTAAATTGTGTCTACCTTTCCATTAATCTGGTTAGTTTCACGTAAATCCTGACATCACTTTTAATAACATTGTTTTCATCTACAGAAATACCAGGCTTTATAAAGACCAGAACTTTTCAGTCACTCCACCAATAGGTAAAAATATGACTCTGAGATTTGATGAATTATAGATCTCTATTAAATCTCTTCACAGGAATTTTTTTTCTATGTTATTTCCACTAATTAACATAGCAGCTACATAACTTTCATACTTATCCTTCCAAAGACTTGATTGTCTTGAACCAAAAAAATGATTGTTTCTCGATGTTCTTCTCTTTTTTTCGGTAGTAACGTATGTACAAATGTTGTATTAATGTTTCCTTGTTATTGAATGAATTTTCTTACTGTTTGTCAAAAATACTTTGTCTTTATTCCCGTATCTCATTGGACTTCCATTTTTTTCACTTCATTTTTAAAACATGGGTTTCGAAGCTATTCCCAAGATGGCCGAATCACGTGGTTATTTACCTTCCAAAATTAAAAATGACGGTCTTGTTCAATGTTTTCGAGGCGTCTCAGATTCTTGGTGTGCAAACTGGGAATATTCTCTCACGTGGCTACCACGTTTGGGATCTAAATGTTTCCCGGTAGTCTCAAACAAGTACAGTTGATTTCGAATTAACAATTATACAAAGCAATATCTCAGAGGGTAGCATCTATAAGTAGGTTAACAGGACAGACAATGATAAAACTCCGGATAAAATATGAAAGTCCCAGTATAAGGCATAGCACACGTGGCACTGAAACGTTCACTATGCAAATGGTTGGAAAAATGATTGAGAAAGCATTTTATATTAGACACACTCATCTGCTACGAAAATGTTTCTTTTTTAACTTTATTGCGCTCATGCGAGCTAATTGTAATACTTATCTTGGTGTGATTTTGTGGGGAAACGTTTCTACCTCTAATCTCCGAACTGTGTTAGCCTCATTGTTCAAAACGCAGTGGAAATCGTACAAAAGTAATTCAAGTCAGTATACAATTATTCCTCATATTAGTTTTTTTAACAACTAATTCTTTATCGCAACGTTTTTGGCTTCAGCTTTCGAATTGAATCGAAAAACTTGAGAACAAAATTTGAACTCACGTGTAAAAACATCTTGCCAATAGATACCAACATCCCGATGAGGTTGACGATTAAGGTGAAAAATATGTGGACAATGAAAATACTTCATCTCAGAACGAATGATTTTTGAATTTCGCAGTTAATATTCTTATGATGGGCTTTTATATCTTCCCACCCGAGCGTAATTGGAATATAGCAGGCGCTCAAATCAAGTCTGAATGCTTTTTGACCTCGTATGTTACTTTTCAAGTTCGTCACAAAAACATTCAGAGCAGGCAAAAAGCAAGAACAGAAATGACCAGAACGTTTCACATATTTTTGACTTGATACTTTTTTTTTAAACTTCTGAATTATTTGTGATGTTCAAGGTTACGTCTCATTAATGAAGGCGTGGCCAGTTCACACAAAGTGTCCTGGTCGATAGAGGGTTGTTGTAATGAGTAAATCGACGTTTAAAGCATGATTATCACTGGGAAGGGGTGCCACTGTAGCCAATCGATTTCACCCAATCCATTCACAAGACATTTTCCTTTGTTATCTGGGATTTTTTTTGTTTGGTTGGTTTTTGACTGTTTTTCATGATTATTTTTAGGGTAATGTCCTTGTTATATCTTCTTGTTCATCTTGGCTTCTCCTCTCTTTAAAATTTTTCTGGGTTTTTTTTTCTGTCCTTCGTCATCGGCTATCAATTCTTACTCCATCGTCCCCCTCTCAAGTCCCTTTGTCTATCCCCCTCCTCCTCCTCCTTTTCTTTTCGCTCTCCGTTCTAATTATTCTCATGCACTTTTTTTATCCTCTTCTCTGTTGTCCACCTCTCTCGTTTTATTTCCTTCTCTCTCTCTCTCTCTCTCTCTCTCTCTCTCTCTCTCTCTCTCTCTCTCTCTCTCTCTCTCTCTCTCTTTTCATCATCGTCTCTATTATTTACTTTTTACTTCTTTCAACCACTTAAATTACCACATTTTCACTCTTCGGTGCCCAAAATAGCTAAATTACATTCCAAGCGATCTCAGAGTTCGACTCGTTACGAAATTTCGCTTCCACGCTTTAACCTTCGATGTTTGTTTTTTTTAATACTTTTTCTTTATATTCCCCACTTCCATCATTAACAGCCAAATCCGATGTTCTAGGAATATCAAATACACAATTGGAATTTCCAGTTTCTTCATCAGCAACAACTTACACTTAAACCCGATATTTTTCATAAATATCATTCATGGACTTTTGAAAGTTTTGATTAACCCTTCCTGCACTCCTAAGACGTATATATTCCGAG
This sequence comes from Thysanoteuthis rhombus, assembly GCA_963457665.1. Lineage (NCBI taxonomy): Eukaryota > Metazoa > Mollusca > Cephalopoda > Oegopsida > Thysanoteuthidae > Thysanoteuthis > Thysanoteuthis major. The sequence goes on from OY735200.1 coordinate 58,595,132, forward strand.
GTTTATTTGGCTGCTCGGATATACATGTCCTTTCAGAATTTTACTCGTACGTATATGTCAGGAGAAATAAAGTAGATGAATCTTCACCGGTTTAGATATCTACTTGGACAAATATATCCCAGGATAAATGTCTTCGGGGACACAGGTATCCCATCATGATTTTGGTTCTACAAAATATGGAATAATTTTGATTTATTCACCGAATAATTTTCTTCAGCGATTAAATTAAAAAAATGACATGTTTTGGGTTTTATATCCTTTTAAAAATTCAGACTTTGAACGCCTTAACTAACTCGAAAGAATTGAAAATGGAATAGGAAAATCTCTTTCCGTATTAATTGAACATTGAACTAAATTTTGCACAAGGCTAAGCTTCGTGAATATTCATTCCTTTCATTTTTCATTCATTCTGATATCCTTCAGAAGGACGCCGGACACAAAAGCAACGGATGAGAACACAATACTCAACTGGACAAAATAAAGGATATCATTCAATATACTACTACTAAATATTACAGGATACTATAGACACCTGAGGGAGGGTCGAGAATACAGTGGCCGAAACGTTGTGATAAAAAAATAACCCAGGTGTAGATTACGTCCCTGAAGAATTATTGTGTAGTAACGACAACGCCTCTTCTTTAAAAAAAAGAAAAAGACTACAACTATGTTGGATATTTGCAAAAATGAAAAAAGAAAAGAGAGATTAAATCAGTTCTCAATGAAAATTCTCCCTTTGATCTGTACGAATTTTGCCTTCGTTGTAGTTTTGTATGTTCGTTCACGTTTATACGGCCATATTTCTCACTATCATTAGATTCAGATGGGGATTAAGCAGTCTAAAAGAATACAGCTGTGTTTATTAGGAGCCACCAGTTGGGGAAAATTCGCTACATTGGAAAAACGTCTTCAAAATAAATGCTTTTATGTTGGTTACGTACAGCGTTTGTTCTGAGACATTCGTGTGGGTTGTTTTTCTTGTCTCACACAAAGATATGAAACAAACAAATAAGTAACAACATATGATAAAGTTTTGTTCCACAATGAGTTTGAAGAAATATGAAAAGTGTTACTGTTGTCTACAATAAGTATCTGGCTTGATAGATAAGACTAACTAAAAAGGATATTGAAGAAGTCTTCCGTCAAACATTGATTAAGTGGCATGAATTATGATTCCCATTAAAACGAATGTTTGAAGAATGAGAAAAATGATCAATGACTAAGAAAAGATTCGGGGAAAATTGTCCAAGTATAGAAAAGAGTCCATTGTTATCAGTGGAAACGCAGGTTCCTTTTTGTTTCTAAAAGAGAAAAGAAAAGTGTTAAGTGTTAATTCGGAACAAACTGAAAATTGTCCACTTGCCGAAAGAGAAAAGTTCTTTTAAGTGAATATAATTTGTACTTCTTGTAGTTCTTTGGGGTGAGAAAAAGTATGCGGAAAGTAAGCCCTAATAAAAAGAGACAGAAGAGGAAAATCATCATCATCATCATCATCATCGTCGTCGTCGTCGTCGTCATCATCATCATCATCAGTCTTTCAATGTCCCTCATTGGACATAGACCTTCCCCCAGATTCACCATACTTCTCTATCATGGGCGTTGCAGAACCAGTATTTTCTGAATTTGTCTAGCTCGTCTCTCCATCTAATACTCTGCCGGCCTCAGTTGCGCATGTGATCTCTTGGGATCCATTTCGTGAGTCGCGATGTCCATCAGTTGTCTGCCATTCTTGCAACATGTCCAGCCCACTGCCATTTAAGTTTTTTAATGGATTCTATGATGTATCTGTATGTATATTGTCTTTTCCCAGCATAATTCTTTGATATGCACGTTGCATGACTCTCAATTAATGGGTCAGTCTCTTGGTTAGGTTCCATGTTTCATCTCCATAAGTGACTATTGGGAGGATGCATTGGTTATGCACCCTTCTCTTTAGGATTAAAGGGATCTTCTTGTTTTTGAAAATTAACTTTGCTCTGCCAAAGGCTTTCCATCCTAGTGTAATTCTTCGCTTGATTTCTTCTTCTTTTGAGGGTCTCATGGAGATTCGTTGTCCTAGGTAGATCTGTTCCAGTTGTGTGTCCTCGATTTTGATCTTAGTGTTTCCATCTCCGATGTGGTTGTTGCACATGAAGTTCTTACTGAAGTTCATGTGTAGGCCAACTCTCTTGCTTTCTTTATTTAGTTCATTTAGCAATAGTTGGAGGTCGTGTAGGTTCTCTGCGAAAAGGGCAATGTCGTCTGCAAAGGTTGCTCAGATACTCGCTGTCAATTCTAATTCCTTCGCCCTCCCAGTCTAATTTTCTGAAGATCATCTCGAGGCAGTCTGTGAAGAGTTTGGGTGAGCTGGTATCCCCTTGTCTTACTCCTTTCTAGAGCTGAAATGGGTCTGAGTCTTTATGTAGCCTGATAAAGGAGCTGCTATGATTATATATATGTTTCAACACTTCAACATATACTAGATCTACACCTTGTCGAGTGATGGCCTCCTCGACTTTAGGGATTTCTACTGAGTCGAACGCCTTTTTGAAGTCAATAAATGCTACGGCGAGTGGTAGTTTATATTCTGCTGCTTTTTCTTTCAGGTGATTCATCGAATGCAGGTGGTCCATGGTCGACTGGCTTCTTCAAAAGCCAGCTTGTTCTCATGGTTGGTTTTCATCAAGTGTTATTTTTGTGAAAAGTTTGAATACGCAGTTAAGTAGGCTTATAGCCCAATAGTTGTTGAGATCTTTCGGGTTACCTTTTTTATATAAAAGCATTATGATAGCAGTGTTCCAATTATCTGGGACTTTGTTGCGTTTTAGAAATAAGTTGAAAAGGACGGCCAGTTTCTTAGTGATGATCCTACCCACTTTTCGGAATAGAAGGATAGTGATGTTTTCTAGTCATGGGGCCGTTCCTCTCTTTGTCTGTTTAATAGCTTGTTTCACTTCCTCTGGGTTATTTCTCGGAAGTCTTCGAGTTGATTGCTCATGTCTTGCGTATCTCGCTCATTGTTTTGTAGTCCTTGTTTGGACGAATAAACTTTTTGGTAAAGTTCCTTGGCACGCTCGACAATCCTGTCTCTGTCTATTGTTAGGTTTCCATTTTCCTCGAGTATGCTGGTTATTTGATTTCGTCCTGAGTTGAAGCCTTTGTTTATAGCTTTGAAGCCCCGGCGTCTTCCAAGAGCCGATTCGATGAATGTTGTCCTGGATCTTCTTCAATCTTCCGTTCGTTTTTTAGATTTTTTAGACTTCTATTATAGATGCTGTCGTTTTGTTGTATAGTTCGTTGATGTTGATGATGTTTTGTTCAGTAAGCATTTTAAATCTGTTTTTCAATTCGAGCTTGACCAAGATCGACCATGCTCTTTTGGTATGTTTAGAGGTTGCAGTTTTGTGTGGAAGATTTTCCTGTGTTCTTTGTTGGTGTTAACTTGCATTTTACATCGTACCATTCTGTGGTCGCTGCCTACATTGACTTGATCCAGAACTTGGATAAAAACAAAGAAATTGGATTTTGCCGCCAAACGTTTTATGTATTACAGCAAGATAGTTGCAGCATTTTTGCTCTTTTTCTTCGAACAGGAGGTGCTCTTACTAAGGACATAACTTCTATTTACTGTTTTTATTTTCTTATTGTTTCCATTACTCAGTGCCAGTGGCCGTTACAAAAATTTTACTTATCTCATCGAAAATACCACTTCCACATAAATTTCATTAATTTCTGGCTTTTCAAAAAAGTTTATCGGGTGCATTTTTTAACTTGAAATATTAAAAAAAACATACTGCATTTACTCGCGTGTAATGCAATAAATTTGATATAAAAATCACAGTCAAAATTGGGTCTGATAGCATTACATGCGAGTATAAGAAAATGATAACATTTTTGCCATAACATAACAGAGATACTGTAATTTTGTTCCATCAAAACTATCAATACAGACAGATTTACAAATAAGATAATGTTCTTAACGCTATAACCCCGATCTCCAAATGGGCAGACGTCAAAATATGTGTGACGCCTAAACGGCAGCGCCAAATGATACCAAAGTTGTCCTTATCACTGATGACTGGTAGGTGATGCAGTGTCGCCACATTGTCTTGTACTTCCTCTTCCCTCTATCTTTTTATCCTTGTCTTTCTCACTTTCTTATCTCCTCTCTCTCTCTCTCTCTCTCTCTCTCTCTCTCTCTCTCTCTCTCTCTCTCTCTCTCTTCTCTATCTCCCTTTCTTTTCCCCTCTCCTTCTTTTTTTCTCACTCTTTCTCTTCATTTTTCCTTTCCTCCCTTTCTTCTTTTTCCTTTTCTCCCTTTTCTCCAATCCCTTTTTCTTTCTTCCACCCTCTTTTTTGTTATGTCGCCTTCCTCCAATCTTCTCTCTCTGTCTGTCTGTCTGTCTGTCTGTCTGTCTGTCTCTCTCTCTCTCTCTCTCTCTCTCTCTCTCTCTCTCTTCTTTATCTCTTCTGTCATTCTCTCTAATACAATGCAGATATTCTCTAAATCACTTGAACAATAAAAAAAATCACTGTTTTGTAATAGGTAAGTATTGTTATCCTTCCAAACTTTTTATCTTTATTTTATAGTCATTCTGGATAATTCTAACATTGTATGACCTATCAGCGAGTCCCAATTATGAGCTATGATAATTTTATTTGGTATACATACAACGATTGGAACAAAAGAGTCATTCTTCTTGAATAATTTATACGAAAATTATCCTTTAAAATTGTTCATCTGTTTGAAAAATATAAAAATTGGGTACAAACTGTTCTAAAATATCACCTATATGTCATATTTACGAGCACTGGTGACTAAAATAAAGCTTAAAACTGGTTATTGAAATTGAAATAAGCTATGTTGAGCATATTCATCTGTCATATAAATTAACCAGAAAGAAACTTGCTTCGCAAATCGAGGTTGATCAAGCAATGTTCGATCGTGCAAGACAAACTTAGAAAACAAAAAATTAATTTTAATAGTTTATTTTAAAAGAGCATTGTTGGTAGTAAATATAACTGGCAACAGACAGTTGAAACAAAAACTTCAGAAATTCAAGAGAAAGATGTCAAAATATAAAGAGATTTGTTCGTGCATGTCCAGCCTCAAAAATTAAAAAAAATATTTTTGCGTAAGGCCATTGATTTGAATAAAAATCATACAATTGATCTTATGATAACAGTTTTAGCAGGTATACTGATCATGCCAAACATTTAGTATCCGGTTCAATTAATTCAAGATGGAAATAAATCACCCTTGTGTAGTCATATTTTTCTCCAGTAATTATTAAGGAATCCCTTTGTTCAACAATCGTAAACACCTTCTTTGTTTGGAAAGTAAGAGTAATGATTTGCTCGTAAGAGAAGGAACCTACATACATTCACAGTTGAAACTAAAGATCTATGATGTCATTTTTTTGTTCTTTTCACCTGATAGAAATTTAAACTGAAAAATATGTAGAAAACTAATAAAATGGAAACAAGCGAATAATAAAATGTTTCATTCCAGAATCCGAACTACATACATTAGAACTGTTTTAATCTGATATTTTCTAAATGTAAAAAAGATACTGCTGGCCTTTATCAAGAATAATGTCGTCAGCATTTCTCACTAGCGTTGTTTATTTATATACACGGTACATAAATAAATCTGCAAGGTAATAACTGAGGAGAGTATTCATTTTACACAACAAATATCTATTTGTTGTCGTAAACTCCTACCTTGTCAATGCACTTGATCCAGTGTTAAATATCACTCACATAAATCAAACATTATTAAGTGAAGATCTTATATAAAAAAAATCAATTTATAGTTATGCGTCAGGTTGTGGATTTGATGCACCCTCAAATGACATAAACTTTCGGTACTAACACAATTGTACATTTTTGTATGAGGAATGTTCAGAATACATGAAAAATGATAGAGCGTTCCTTTATTTCTCTTGGGCCAATTTTTTCGTTCAATAAATATCTGTACAGTTTGCACGAGTGAATATGGATTCAATACAAAATTTAATGATACATTGATAATTTATTCGAGAAAACAACCATTGAAATGCTCCGATGATAAAACAAATGTGAGAGAAGAACACGCTAACAGATTGTTATTACTTTTCTTTCATGTAGATGAAATTGGGTGCTGAATGAATTTGAAAAAGGAGTCGGTTTTGATTACCTTACAAATGCACACACATTTGAGCGATACACGGCCTAAGGGAGGTAACTCGAAATAATTTTTACCCAGTTTTTTCCCTTAACATGATTTTTGTTATGATTGTAAGGGAAGTAACCCGTGAGGACTTGTCAATTCATCACTAAAACAGCAATATCTTGATAGTGAAGTTTCGATTAGTGTCGGTTTTTGTTTAATATGGTTAAGGTATTTCAATGCTTACAAATGTAACAAAGTATAAGTGAGAAAAAAAATTGAATTATAATTAGACAATGGACGGCGCAGTTATGAACAGTGAAGACAAGTACTGGAACGAATTAATCGATTCAATGTATTACAGTAGAATTTCTTTCACCTTAATTTCAGTTGTTTTCCATCGCAACTACTCAGACCATCAGTTCAAGGCTATTCAGTATCCAGCTCAAGTCAAAAACAGCAACTAAGATTGAGATGAAAGAAGTACAAGCCAAAAATAAATAATGGTCAATAATGCTTCGTCTGATTGAAAAGAAAGTCAAGATAACATTACCACCACTGGTAGTATTTTTGGTAAAAACAAATATGGCACCGAGCGACCGGAGAAAAGAAACCATAGGTCTGATTTGATCCTCTATCAGCCATAAAACTTTCGTAGTTCAGGCGACAGATTAACTTGAACAGAAAACCAGTGATCCATGCTGTTTACTCAATGCCGTAGACTGACGGTCTGAGAAGTTCCGATGAAAAGCAACTAAAATTAAACTGAAATAAATTTTAGTCGGAAATAAACGATGGTTGACAATGCTGCAACTGATAAATCAAAAGTGGAATTCTAATGATGTGTTTACGTGTTGCTGATAGGGAGACTTTGGAAGGTAAACCGCGGAAAAGGAGAACCACTAAATAGTGACCGTGGATAACAGGACACTGAAAGAGAGACAGTTGATAAGGGGGATTACAAGAAGGGAAACTATAAATCATATCTGTTTTAGTGACATCATTTAATAGCTCTATAATGTACATATGTAATTTTTTTTTTAATTAAAAAAACAAATATATAATACGTTCGAGGAAAAATATATAAATCATATCCAAAACAAGAACAGATTTCTAATGATATGTCAACGTACCATTGAACAGGAAACTGCAGATGGGGCGGGGGGCACCTCTGAAAGATAAATCGCTGTTAAGGAAGAACCATTGAAAGAGAAACAACAGATAAGAGAGCCGCTAGAAGGGTGACAATAAATTATACAAATCATATCTATCTAAAAAAAAAAAATTTTAATCTATAATCCCATGCTTGTGAACGCTAATGACGTAATTTCATATCTATCACGAGAATTGATTTTGGAAAAGAATTAATAATTGTTCTTTGATGACAAAAAATATCGTAGCACTGAAAGAGAAATCACAGGAATTTTTCTATCACGACAATTGATTTTGAAAAAAAAATAAATGACGGCAGTTAACAGACAATTGATTAAAACACCTTTGATGTCAGTTAACTGGAGACAGACAAACCTTCTTATAGAGGTGTGAGTGAATGCATCTAAAAATCAAGGTCAAATAACTAGTATTCAATATTCACAAATAGAAGAGGACAGCCAGTTTCCTAGTGATGATTTTACCCGCTTTTCGGAGTAGGTCGATGGTGATGTTGTCTGGTCTAGGGGCAGTTCCTTTCTTCGTCTGTTTAATGGCTTCTTTCACCTCCCACGGGGTTACTTTTGGGAAGTCCTCGAGTTGATTGCTCATGTCTTGCAAACTGGCCGTCCTCTTCAACTTGCGTCTAAAACACAGTAAAGTCCCAGACGATTGGAACACTGCTATCATAATGCTTTTATATAAAAAAGGAAACCCGAAAGACCTCACCAACTATAGGCCTATAAGCCTACTCAACTGTGTATACAAACTTTTCACAAAAATCATCACCAACCGAATCACAAAAACACTCGATGAAAACCAGCCATGTGAACAAGCTGGCTTTAGAAGAAGCTACTCGACGATGGACCACCTGCACTCGATAAATCACCTGAAAGAAAAAGCAGCTGAGTATAAACTAACACTTGCCGTAGCATTTCTCGACTTCAAAAAGGCGTTCGACTCAGTAGAAATCCCTAAGGTCATGGAGGCCATCAGTCGGCAAGGTGTAGATCCAGTATATGTTGAAGTGTTGAAACATATATACAATCACGGCAGCTCCTTAATCAGGCTACATAAAGACTCGGACCCCTTTCAGCTCCAGAAAGGAGTAAAACAAGGTGATACCAGCTTACCTAAACTCTTCACAGCCTGCCTCGAGATGATCTTCAGAAGGCTAGACTGGGAGGGCAAAGGAATTAAGATAGACGACGAGTATCTGAGCAATCTTAGATTTGCAGATTACATAGCCCTTTTCGCAGAGAACCTACACGACCTCCAACTAATGATAGATGAACTAAAAGACAACAAGAAAGTCGGCCTACACATGAACTTCAGCAAGACGAAGATAATGAGCAACAACCACATCGTGGATAAAAACACTAAGATCAAAATCGAGGACACAGAACTGGAAGAATTAGACCACTACATTTACGTAGGACAACGAATCTCCATTAGATCCTCAAAAGAAGAAGAAATCAAGCGAAGAATCACACTAGGATGGCAAGCCTTTGGCAGAGCTAGCTCAACCTTCAAAAATTATAAGATCCCATCAATCCTAAAGAGAAGGGTGTATAACCAATGCATCCTCCCAATAGTGACTTATGGAGCCGAAACATGGAACCTAACCAAGAGACAGACCCGTAAGCTGAGAATCATGCAACGTGCACATGAAAGAATAATGCTGGGCCTCACATGGAGAGACCACAAGACAGCACAGTACATCCGAGAAAAGACAAGACTTAAATACATCATAGAATCCATTAAAATCTCAAATGGCCGTGGGCTGGCCATGTTGCAAGAATGGCAGACAATCGATGGACATCGCGACTCACAACATGGATCCCCCGAGACCACATGTGCAACCGAGAAAATGTTAGATGGAGAGACGAGCGAGACAAGTTCAGGAAGTACTGGCTCCGTGACGCCCATGATAGGGAAGTGTGGCAAATCCTGGGGAAGGTCTATGTCCAACGACAGACGCTAAAAACGGACGCAAAAAACGGACGCTAAAAACGGACGCTAAAAGACTACTACTACTGATTCTTCTTCTTCTTCTTCTTCTTCTTCTTCTTCTTCTTCTTCTTCTTCTTCTTCTTCTTCTTCTTCTTCTCCTCCTTCTCCTTCTTCTTCTTCTTCTTCTTCTTCTTCTTCTTCTTCTTCTTCTTCTTCTTCTCCTCCTTCTCCTTCTCCTTCTTCTTCTTCCTCTTCTTCTTCAATATTCTGAAAAGTTATTCCCCTTGTGTGCAAGTACTTCTCTTCAATTTTTTAAATATAATTCTAAAAAAAACAGAAGCCCAGAAAAATGTATAGTTTGGAAGTTATCTTCCGAAGCGAAATTAGCTTCTTTGGTCACTCCTAGATCATGTAATCTTGCCATGGATTTTTCTTTTTTTTCAATTGCTAAAAAAAAATAATAGTACAAGGGTTATCATTTTTTCTATCACATTTGTTTCTGAATCACGACACTGTTCCAAAATTGATAATGATATAAATTTTGCTATTACTTCGATATGAAATTTGTTTGAAATTTCATTTTCTTTGATTTTTAATCGTCCATGTTAATCAATCACGTAAGTCTTGCTCTTCGTAGTAACAAATCCTCCTATCAGTTGAATAAAGATCAGATCGACATTTTAGTGAAAATAACCCCCCAATCGCAGACATAAATTTCTTATAAATTAAATAATTAATCATTTCAAAATCTACCAACCAACTGAAAACTGAAAACCACCAGCAGGCAAAAGAACATTATTTGAAGACGGTTGTGGTGTTGCCGTACAGAATGGTTCTCTTAATGTTGGGTTTAACAGTTCCTAACAACCAGAAATAGAGGTAATATAAGTCATCATCAGCATTTCATTTCACGATCTATTATTGAAAATAATCATTTACTAAATGCAGCAAAGTTTTTGGCACAATGCCCCAAGATGTGACACCCAGTGAGGATCAGGCTCACTACTCAGTGGTAACGGTCCACCAGAGTAGTGCTTGCTAATCATAACACTACAATCAGGGTAGCGCCCTCTATTTTACAAGAGAGGAAACATTTTGATGTAACAAGTGAATAACGAAGGGAGATAAACGTAATTATTTGTATCTTATCTCCCTTTGTATGTAGCTCTTCGGTGTTTTTTTTTTCGATCAGAGCGGTCGCTCGTTGTGGTGACCTCGGACTATCCAAAGATGGGGAACTCGTACGGACATGTGCTTCATGCTTATTTGCACCCAGATCAATCTCCAGATTGGACTAAACCTCCGACATTCGACCCAAATATGGGATTTGAAAATGGACGAAAACCTCGCGGTATGACATTCTCGCAAGTCCCAAAAACCCTTACCTTGAAAGTTGGAATGTTATGTCCTGCCATGACCTTACTGTTGTGGCTGTTCGTGTTTTTGCTTTCGGATACGATATAGTTTTTATTTTGTCTTACTTTTAATGTTTGATTATGTTCCCTGGGTGTTTTTACTTCTTATTCCTAATGTAATCTCGTAGTTAAGCATCCCAAAATATCACGGTCGCTGCGAGCACTCTGTCAGTTGCAACGAATTATTGACCGATATCAAGTCTAAAAACTAAGTGCAAAGAATCCAGAAAAAGAAATTGAGATGAAAGTAAATACTCTGTCAGCTATTTTATGGAGATGTATGATGTATTATCATAGGGAGCACACCATTTCTTCAGTTTTGAAAGCTGGGATGTTTTCTCTCCAAATGTATGTATAAGAATACAAATAGTAAAAATGGGTAATTGTTTGGAATAGGTAAGATGTGGATATTTTGCAAGAAAGGTAATTCATTGAAACGCTAGCTGCTGTTATTCTTGTCGAACTATTACGGAGCAAATTTTTTAAACTGGCCTTTTTCGTATTGCTAAAAGTGGCTACATTTTCAATAAATGTTCCTGAAGAAATGCAAGTAGAAAACTGAACATTTGAAATTGTATTTCATTAGATTTGACTAAAAGGATATGGTTCTGGGGTAGTGTTAGATTTGTAGTTACCAATATGAGATTTTTAATTTTTTTCTAACTTATCTATCAGTCCCAACTCTGAACCTGTCTGCTTGCCCAAACTTAGAAAACCCTCTGCTAAACTAATTAGAAATAACGTTATTTGATCATCAATTAAAATCAAGCCACTTTTAGCTGTTAAAAATGGCCAACTGGAAGATTTGCTCAGTTATCGGTTGACAGAAGCAGCAGCTATGTGTCTGTGAATTATCTCCCTTGTACAGTATAAGCATTCGGTTTGATCTTACCTCTTCCAAACAAATATTGAGTTAGGACACTATAAACCATGATTTCCCGATAATCCATTTCATTATGTATGATATCTTTCTGTAGTTTTAGTCGTTGGATGTATCAAAGGCTAGGTTATCGGCTCACTACACCATAGCATTAGACTATCTTTGAATGGCTAAAATATGCTTCAGATATATACTGTAGTACCTGTTATTTGCAACAAACTCTGCTCTGAGCCAAAACCAGCCACATGCAGCAAATGGTCTTGAAATGGAGGTGCACAAAATTTTTCATACTAAATTAACCATGAGGAAGCATCGAAAAATACCCAAATGCACTAAAAGAGAGCTATCTTTTTATGACCCTTTCCTATAGTTAAACATAGCTAAGAAATGGCCAAAATTACTTTAAAAAATAGCACTTGATGTTGAACTGCACAATATGTCTATGGTAATGAAAGACCAAAACAAAAAAATTCCTCAAGGGCATGATAAGTATTTAGAGGTGCTATGGGGGCGTGATAATTTTTACAGGGTAGTTAGACTACTTGGAGAGATTCAGAAGAAGTCTTTAGTTTGGTTTCCTCAAATCCCATCCTTTCTTACTTTTTTTCTTGGTTGTTACGAAAAATAGGCATCGAGACACTGAATACAAATCTAGAGACATGAATATAATTGGAGGCAGAGCTTTTATTTTGAGATTTTTTTTCTTTTCTGAATAGCAGCATGTCAAGAACATCTCAACCCAAAGCAATTGGATGTAACAAATGCAAACTCCTTATTTCTTCCTACATTTGCCAAACTTTTTTTATAGAATGAGTGAAAGATTGGAGAAAATAGGTGAGAGGAAAGTTGCTTTGTAAATAGTGCTTCCATAGGAATGACTTACTGTGTTTCGAGTTGATAATTAATTTTTCTGAATAGAAAGAGTCTTTTGGAATTGTTTGTTGTGTTCTGTAGAGAAGCTGACATTTTGTCAACAAGTTCTGTAGATACCAATTTTTGTTGTTATGGAGTTTTGTAGAGTAGTAGTATATTTCATTGATCTTTCTTTCAGTGTTGGGTTGATGAGGGTGGATGATTCAACCTCGTGTTGGGATGATGTGTTGAAGAAATGATCTCAGTATTTTTTATAGTGAACAGAGCTTTGTCCAACACTGTAATCGGGATATGAGACCATTTTTAGTATTTAAAGCAACAAAATAGGGACAGGGCACTTTACCAGCCCCTAAAAAAAGCGCTTCAACAGATCGCTTTTCAATGAAAAAAATCTTCCATGTCCACTGAGAGGAAAATGAGGGTGGAAAAGTGAGACACACAATGTGCTGACACCCTGTTAGGGACAAAGTCCCAAATGATTTGTCCCTCTCAAAGGTTTGGTGAAGAAAGAGTCTGCGAGCAGTATTTTTCAGCTCCCTATAGAGAGTCTGGTCACATGACCCTTTTCTGAGCATTCTTATTGATCGATTGTTAGCTAATGAGAAATGCAAATGTCTTTAATGGAAATATTTCTTGATTTTTTCTGAAAAAAAAAAAGACTATTGAATTGGAAGCGATTGAATCAGGTCTCAAGTGTGGGTTCAATTTACAATGTATGTATGATACAAAGTTGACCTCTTATTTTAAATCCATCTTTCAGACTGGATTCAATTCTGTGCTGAATAATGATAAAATAGGCTTGCATTGAATAATTACAGTGTGTGACTGCTCCTTATGAATTGAACTATTGTCTCAGAATGAAGTGAACATGAGGAAATATTTTAGATTGAAAAGAAGCCTAGACTAATGCAATGTTGTGTTTGTTTTGCAGAAATGTCTTTTCTATAATCATGAGTGGAGTCTTGGATCTTACACTGTTATGACTGTTCAATAACAAGCATAGATTTTTGTTCTGGCTAACCGAAACCCAAAATATATCCTACATAATAAATTACTCATTTTCTGTAACAGTTTGACTTTTTTTTCCAATCTTCTTCAGACTGAATTTGTTTGTTTGTTTATTCAGTTATGGTTGCCACCCAAGAAGAATTGAACATGCACAATATTCCCCTGGACAAACGTGACTATTGTGCTCACCTTTATATCGAATGGATGACATGTCGTAAACAAGTGTATCCCTTCACTGGCAAATGCAATCATGAAAAACATGTATACGACCAGTGTGAATTCGATGAGTGAGTATACGTTATTATTTGGGGGAGCGGGTAGTGTCCATTTTCCTAATTTCTTCATTGTTCTGCATTTGTTATGTTTGACTTAAATGAAATTCATGTGCCAATGATCTTCAAGGTAAAAAAACTACCATTTGAATGAGAACATTTTCTCTATTTATTTTTCCCTTTCTCAACATTTCATCCCTGTTATAACAAAAGACTGACTATATACACACACTCTTTATGTATGAAAAGTTTGGTTTCAAAATGCAATAAGTACCATTTGAAAAATTTCATGTTTCGTCTCCATCCAACATTCCTTAATCAATTTCCACAAAATGTGATATAGGCCATGTATTTCTACATTATATTAATCCCTTTTGTAATCCCAAACAGCAAAAGCCCCTGATTCCCCGCAGACCACGATATCCCCACTTAACCAATCACAGCACGCCGTTCCTGTGATTTAAACCACAATGGTGGCACCCTGTGTAAATCAAGAGCATGAATGTGTAGCAGATGTTTTGAACCTTTGTTCAATCTTTTACCCCATTTGTGACAACCAAAATTAAGTTATATTTTGTACAGAAAAAGAGTTTTTACTGATGTGATGGATTTATAGCAATTGCAGGGAATGATGTCATGGATATATTGCATTTTGGAAAAAAAAAATGATAATTTTGTCATATTAGATTTTGAAAATCAAATTCTTGATCAAAATTTTAATCTCTTAACAACCTCAAGGTTTCAAACAGAAATGAGTGGTTTCCATACTACCACTTTTTTGGTAGTGAAAAAAGTTTTTTTTCTCGAGCTGAAGAAAGTGTATTCATAGTGTTTTGGGACCTAACTCCTTTTATAGATACACGTGTGTATAGATGTGAGATAATCAGACAAAATGGTAGTGGTAATTTGACACTATGGAAGTGAAAGATTTGAGAAAATAAGTGTGTTACAGCCAAAACAAATCACTTCACTCACATAAAAGAAGATCCCAAAGCTGATCCCTCTCATTCACTTTAAAGACAACTCTTCCCTCCCCCTCTTACAAAGCAATCAGTAGACCACTATGTACACCACATTTTTCTTCAGCCAATCATGAACCGCTATGGATTTTTGTTTACAGTTTTTTTATTGAAAAGTCAAGATCATCTGTCATCGAGCAATGGTTGAGAAGCTAGTCTTATACATGATATACATTAAATTTTTGCTGATATTGATTGGCTGTTTCCCAAATTTTCCAAAAGAAGCCAATAAATTCTTTCATCATCCAACTCTTTTTATCAAGTCCCAGCTGTCCACTTTGATAGAAATGTGATATTGACTGTCTATTTCTTGAACTTTCAAAATCTTGTATCTTGAAATAATGCATAGCTTTCACGTCATAATTTTTAAAAATTTTTTTTCCTTCTATTTCAGCTGGGTGCTACGCATGAAAGAATACGAGCGTGAAAAGCGATTGAAAATGCGGGCTGCTCGTATCAAAGCAAAACAAGAGAAAGAAAATATGGAGTGATGATATTTTCTTTAGGTCATATAGGTTTATCTTGTAATATTTTGGCTATAGTTGTGTTTATCTTTCCATTCTCCCAGACTCCTTTGTTTCGAAGAGGATCAAAAGAAAACACAAACTGTTCGTGAAATGCCTGTTGCTATTGGAATAAATACAATTGGTTTTCAAACTGATCTTTCTCATGGTTTTTCTTTACATTTTTGTCTTTGTTGGTTATGATTCTAATTGTTATTCTGATTGCCAGAAGAAGATGAACACAGATAGTTCAGCTGAAATGCAAAATACATTAGATGAGTTATAAGTCAAATAAGGATTTATTTCCATAACTGTTCAGATTTCTTTCTATTGGCTGTACTTGAAAAAGTTGGGTGATTTCCATCTTTTTGTTCTTTAGAATATTCTCTATGCATGACAACCTTACCCCAAAACCCATTCTACAACTTAAAGAGAGTAATATTGCTCTCTGCGCATATATATATATATATATATATATATATATGCGTGTGTGTAGATATCTACAAAACCAAATCTGGCATAGGGCCGCAATAGTAGAGCCCTAGCAGTTAAGCCGAGGCTATTCCTACTATAGGCCTCACAGCCATGTGACAAGAAGCTCTGACTGGAGGCTGGCATACTTAAATGAGCTTTTGTCTTTTCTAAAAAAGAAAATTTGACCTAGAAAGTTTTAGTTAATTCCGAGTTCTGTAGGTTTTCCTTTTACACGTCTGTTGGATTGTCTTAAGAATACTATGAAAGTGAATAAAAAAAAATTTATTCATTTTCTTTCCTTTTGCTGTTATGGATGCCATCTTACTTTCATTGAAAAAAACAGTATCAAATTTATGAAAAATCCTCATTGTAAAGAATTTAGTTACATGAAGCTAATCTCATATTTTTCTATATTTTTTCTCCATAACAATTACTGAGATTTGATGATAGGATTTTATTTATGATGCTTGTTTCGTGCTCTTGTTTCTCAATTGTCTGATTCTTCCAGATTGCCAAGAGTATAGGGATATTTTTAAAGAATTGATTGCGGTGATTTGAAAATTCCTGTAGATTCAGTGGATGTTTTTTCTGTTCTACAATGTTTAATGTTGCCAAATTAAAGATTTGCTGAAATTCTTCAACAAATGTCTTTTAGTTTCCTAAATGCATCTCTTCAATATGAAAAGAGAGCATGGAATTATATTGTGAAAGTTGAGACCATAAATATGACAAATCATGTAATAAAACTTTAGATTATTATCGAAATTATAAGTATTTTCTTCATATTCCTTGAAATAAAGACTAGATTGTTCTTTTCTGAGTCTCCTCATTTCTTTGCCTTTTGTAAAAGTTAGAATAACTTTCTATTTCATTTATTGTTTATCAACTTTTTTCCATATTCCATGAAATGAAGGCAAATGATATACAAGAAAGTTACGACTGAAGATAAGACAAAGAATTGTGAAATAGAACCTTTGAATTCTGTCAAAATTACCGAAGTGTTTACTTTAGCTTTTTTAAGTGATTTACAGTGGATGTTTTTCTAAATTTGACTCTGAGAAGTTGTTTTTTTCTATAAAATGGCATTACCATCTGAGAGAAAGAAAATGTGTGAATTTTTTTCTTATTTTTCCTATCTGTTATAGTATGTTTACTTGACTAAGACAATCCGACATAAATGTGAAAAGAAAAACTATAAAACTTTGAATAGATTAAAATTTCATAGGTTGAGTTTTCTTTTTAAAAAAGGCGAAACCATTTTTGAGTTCATACAAGTATGTTTGCCTCCAATCAGGGCCTTTTGTCATGGCTGTGAGGCCCATTGTAGGGATAAGCTTGGGTTAAACCCATTACACTAGAGAATAGTCTACAAGATTAGTTTGCTAATCATTGACTTATGGCAGGTGGCTTAATTTTATCATATATAAATATATATAAAGCCAGTGACCACTGCTTTGTTATTCACAAAACATGTCATTCTATATTTTAGTTTATATCAGAAATGTAGACAAGATCCACCTTCCATATTCTGCATACATAACCCCAAAATATATCCACATAAAATGATATAATTTATATGTTGTACATCCCAACCAGGAAGTAGCGAAAAAAAAAAAAGTAAAAATGATCACAGAATTTTTTTTAAGAAAATTCTAAAACATTGCAATAACTTAAATATCCAAGAAATTTTAATTTCAAGAACATAGCATGAGAAAATTTGTAAAAAAAAAAAAAAACTTTTGTCTCCTTAAAACAGCTTAGTAGACTGTTTTTGATTCATTATTTTTTCAAGTCAATTTTTGTCATCCAAAATTACTTTGATTATGCCATGGCTGATGTTTACTGACAGAAAATTTAAACTTTTTTCCTAAATCTCCCCAAAATGAAGTAACCGTTATAGAAAAAGTGTTCTCCAAAATTTATCAATATAACTAGATTCCATAAAAATATCATTTGCTTTTTACTTAAAATATGGATGAAAAATGCATTAGTCAACTTGGATAAAAAGTCTATTTGGCATTTAGGGAGTCCGAGATATCGTAGAATCCATTAAAGAACTCAAGTGGCAATAAGCTGGCTATGTCGCAAGAATGGCAGACAACTGATGGACATCACAAGTTCAGACATGGATCCCAGGCGATCACATGTGCAACTGAGGCCTCCAAAGCACTAGATGGAGAGACAAGCTAGACAAATTCAGAACATACTGGCTCTGCAACATCAACGATAAAGAAATGCGAATCTTGGAGGTCTATGCCCGACTACAGACGTTAAGAGACTGATGATGATGAAGTGATGAAAGCCCACTTGAATTTACCAGTGTCTTGTGATATGGCTTGAGTATAGATGTCCAAAAATGACAAAACCTGATATTATCCACAATAGCAAGAATATATTCCCAATGTTGGAAAACTGTCATATTACAGGCAACACTTCTGTATCCTACAATAATTCACCAATCGTCTGCCCATCTGTATGAGAAAGTATAATGCAGGAACCACTCGAAATATCCCCATGAAAATATCTGAGTACCAAGACAATCCCAAGCATGCATATATATATATATATATATATATATATATAAATATGTATGCATAGATATATGTATATATAGGTAGGTTTATGCAGATAAATATATGTATATATCTGTATATATTTACATATATATGTATACATATATATATCTATATGTATTCATATACATAAATATATATAGATAATCATTTATATATATATACATATGTATGTGTATATATATATATATATATATATATACATATATATGTGTATATATATACCTATATATTTATATGTATTCATATATATATGTATATATTTATATGTATTCATATATATATATATACATATAAATGTATACATTCATATAAATATATGTATATGTATGTATATATATATGTATATATATATATATATATATATTGGATTTGGAGCATGTCACCCCCAACCAAATCAAGTGAGATATATATATATACTAAATGCCCAAACAGTGTAACATTAAGTCATTATCCAGCTCCTTAGTATCCATGAAATCAGATGTTTAAGAGCGCCCACCCCTATGACCAGCACAACCAATAATATACCCATACTTTTGAATCTGTCTCATCCCTTATTGTTCACTTCACACTTATATATAGTGATAATACTATAAAAAATTTCTTATTCACACATCCATATCAAGTGATGCAATTAAGCCTTGTCAAACCCAGCAGAAACAGTTGTCGTCTTGGTGTATTTTGGTAGTTGCAAAAGTTAGTACACAGCTGGTTGGATTCTTTAAAAAACGCAGAAATAAGAGCAAACAAAGAGGTTAACAACAGTGCCAGGTTTAATTTATGAGTGAATTATGATTAAATGAGGACTAGAGTTTCTGCCAACACAGATATGTGGAGGGATCTACTAGGATAGGATGTAGAGATAAGAAGAATGAAGGAAAGGAATGTCAGTAAGTAAATGTGAGACAGGGTCTTAAGAATGTCTGTCAGTTTGGTCATCCTAGTTATAGCTAATATGAAGTTATCTGAGGAAGTCCAACCTAACTACGATGAGAGTGCTTAATATAGATAGGATGTGTTCTTGAGATGAATATGTGATGATCCGCGTGTAGGAAGAAAGTGTGTATAAAAACTATACTAACTATCTTAACTAAAGAGAGAGAGAAGAGAAGAGACAAGCTTACCTTGAGGCCGTCGGAACACAGAGAAAGAGAGAGAGAGAGAGTTTACCGCCACAGTTTAAATACCATAGAGATAGCAATCAGTTATCTTATTGGCGGTTCTGTGTGACGTCAAAGAAGAAGCGACAAGGAATTTACCATTTCTACAGAGATGTAGGGGATAGCAAGCAGATCCCTGCCAAGAGCAGATAACTTTGTATACGTTTGATTTTTTTTAGCTGGAAAAGGTGGGCACTACAAGTACCCCCTTCTCAGAGATTTTGTGAAATCTCTAAAATGAAAGAAAAAATTAGTACATATGTGTGGTGCTAAGATGTTTAGACCATCGCACCCAGCGTCCAAAACGTGTAGTGGCTTTTATTGGCTGTGTCTGGAGTGTTTGTTGTGGCTGTTGTTCTTGTGCTGGCTCTTTTGATGTGGATTGTTCTGAGGTTGCTTTGTCTGTTGATGTAGCAAGGAAGGCTGGTTTTAATCTGTTGATGCAAATGTTTTGATTCGTATTGTTTATGAGCAGTGTGTAGTATTTGAGGTGTCTCTCTATGACTTTGTATGGGCCTTTATAGGCTGGTTGTAGTGGATGTTTGTGGTGTGTGTGGTCTTGTGCCAAGACATGTGTACATATATGTAATGCATCATGAATGTATGTGTTCTTGCTTTCCTTGTTTGTGAATGTGGCAATTGAGCCATGTAAAACCTCAGTCTGTTGATGAAATTGTCTATGTTCATCGGTTCATCATGTGTTTTTATGACCAGTTGTCCTGGTAAACGTAGTGTCGTTCCATAGACCAGTTCAGCTGATGAAAATTTCAGGTCTGTCTTAACAGAAGAACGTAGTCCAAGGAGAACAAGTGGCAGATGGTCTTCCCAGCGCACGTGGTCTAGTTGTGCTTTCAGGGAAGTTTTCAAGGATCGGTGGAAGCGTTCGACCAAGCCGTTTGCTTCTGGATGATCTGAGTTGTGTGGATTCTCTTGCAACCAAGAAGATTTGTAAGTCATTGGAATAGGCTCGACTCAAATTGCCGCCCCCTGTCCGTTATTATCACCGATAAGAAACCGAATCAAGTTATCCATCCTGTCAAGAGAGAATGTGCAACTGTCTCTGCCGTGATGTCTGTGATGGGGAATGCCTCAGGCTAGCTTGTGTAAATCAGTCGACACAAGTCAACACGTATGTGTACCCGTTGGATGGCGGTGGGGGTCCTGTGATGTCTACACAAAGGCGTTAATGCTATGAGAGAGCATCAACAGTGATGTTGTGTTCGCCTTTAATATGGCGAATGTCAGCAGTATATTGGAGGAGGAAATCCAAATGCTGTATTTCTCGGGGTGAGTGTCTGTCTGTTTTAGCCTGGAAAGCACCGAAGAGTGGTTTGTGGTCGGTTAGAATATAAAATTCTCCACCTTCCAGCAGATGGTGAAAGTGACTTACAGCAGAATATGCAGTGTACTGCTCTTTTCCGGAAGCACTGTAGCGCGATTCCGTGGCAGTGAATTTTTTGGAGAAAAGGGATATAGGTTGCCATGAACCTTTAACTTTCTGCTGTAACACACCACCTACGGCACGATCTGAGGCGTTACAAGCTAGGCACAACTCTGTGTTTGGTAGGACAAAAGACAAATTAGTGGCATTGGCTCATTCGTTCTTTATCTTGTCAGAGGCTTTCAATGCCTCGTCAGACTGTAATGTCGCAGTTCTTAATGTTAGTCAGAGTATCAGTCAATGGTCGTAGAATGTTAGCACAATTTGGGATGAATCTCCTTTAGAAGTTGACTATTCCCAAAAATTGGCGTAATTTTTCCATGGTGTCAGGAGCGTGGAAATTTCGTATAGCTTCAGTCTTTTGGGGAAGGGGAGAAACACCAGCAGCACTAATCCTGTGTCCTAAGAAATCGACTTCAGATTTTCGGAACTGACACTTGATCGGATTAATAATAATTCCATATTCCTTGAAACGTTTAAAAACTTGTTGTAAATGTACCGAGTGTTCTTCAAGTGATGAACTAGCTATCATAACATCGTTGATGTATGAGAAACTGTTGTCTAGTCCATGTAGAACACGGTTCATGAAACGTTGGAAAGACTGAGCTGCGTTTCTAAGTCCAAAAGGAACTCGTGGAAACTCGAATAGACCAAAAGGTATTGTTATTGCTGTTTTTGGTATGTCATTGGGTTCTATTGTAATTTAATGATATGCCCGATTTAAATCTATCTAAGAGGAAGTTGCCTTTCCTTGAATTTGTGATGTGATGTCATGTACATTTGGTAGTGGGTACCTATCTAGCTGAGTAACAAAATTCAAGGCACGGTAATCACTGCACGCGCGACAAGTGCCGCCCTTTTTCGGAACCATGTGGAGTGGGGAAGCCCAGCTAATTAGAAATGACCGAATGATGCTAAGCTCAAGCATTTGGTTGGATTCCATCCTCGCAGCTTTTAGCTTTTCGGGTGATTAGCGCCGTGGGCGCGCATAGACAGGGGGACCTGTCGTTATGTTATGGTGAGTTATGTCGTGAGACTATTGAGGGGCATTGAACGAGGGTTTGCTAATTTCGGGGTATTTCCTAATTAGTTCTAAATATTTAGGGTTGATACAAGAGCTAGCTATAGAGGGACTTAATTTTTCTGTGGCCAAGAGGAAACCTTTCGACTTGAGACTTGTTAAAGGGTCTATAAGACCTAGTTATGATATGAGTGCTTAATTTAGATAGGATGTGTACTTGAGATGAATACGTGATGCAGTGTAAAAAGGAAGTGTGTATAAAAACTATACTAACTATCCTAACTAAAGAGAGAGAGAAAGAGAGAAGAGAAGAGAGAGCTCACCTTGGGGCCGTCGGAACACAGAGAAAGAGAGAGAGAGTTTACTGCTACTGTTTAAATAGCGTGGAGATAACGATCAGTTATCTTATTGGCAGTTCTGTGTGATGTCAAAGAGGAAGCGACAATGAATTTACCATTTCTACAGAGATGTAGGGGATAGCAAATAGATCCCTGTCAAGGGCAGATAACTCCGTATATGTATGATTTTCTTTTGCTGGAAAAGGTTTGGCATCACAGGTACATTATTTTTTTATCGTGTAAGGACATTAAAGGATTTACTTGAGAGTCGCAATAAGCGTACCCCTCATCGTCCATACATACCATCGTGATACAGTTTATAAGGAATTATGAAAAAAATGAGTTTTGGTGAAACTAATGCAAAAAGATAATGAGAGCGGCGCTATGGAGTTGTAGTGAGCAAGTCATTACTTTTGTAGTGGGTTCAATCCTCACGGAATGCATCACACTTGTGGCCTTACACTACTAAACGTGAAGCTCTGTTATATGCGAACTTCGGCATGGAGTCGTGATTAGTAAGTTTATCACTTGGACTATCACTTCTACAGTGAGTTTGATCCTCATTGATCGTTCTACATCTATGTGCTTCTACCTTAATAACAGATCTTAGTAAATATCGGATAGTGCATAGTACAATGAATAGTTCGATTCTTCTGGGCCACTGTTTTCATGTAGTAGATTTTTCAATTGTGGAAGTCGTGGGAATTGCTAATACCGTACCTTTAGCGTTATTGACAGGTAGGTTATTGTAGATCGAGGCTACAGCTGAGATTTTTGTGGCTCTCTTACCGTGTTATAACAATTTGAAAAAAACATAGACACACACGCACGAAAAAATTGAAGGGGCAAGTTTATTTTATGCCACCCTATACGTCTGTATTTCTAGCTATTGACCGTCGTTAACAAGATAATCTTGCAGACAATCAGTAGTGAAAAGACTTTAAAACTTGGATGTTTTCACTTGAATCATTGTAGGAGACTAAACTATGTATTGCAAATAGGAGCACAATGATTCTAATAGAAAGTATGATTTATTTAAAGATTTTATTTATCCTTTACATAATAAATTTCATTATGAAAATTTGAATTAAAATTGCATGATTTAAGTTAAATTTGAAATCATTTTCATAATTTATTTCATAATCAAGATTAGAAATAAAATTTTATGACCTAATTTAAGTTGTTTAAAATTGTTTTCATAAATAAATTCATAATTGAGATATGAATTAGAATTGTATGAATTAATCAAATTTGTTTTAAAATCGTTGACATGGGTAATTTAAAATTTGGGAATTGAAATGAAATCTTCTGAAATCCCTGTAATTCACATGGTTTCTTTCTTCCGATCAGGTTTGATTGGACGAAAGCTGTTATCGACAATGACATCACGTTGACGTCTTTTTTGTTTATGAGCTACCGAATAGACGCCTATAAAAATGTGTGGATTCATCTCATCGTTCGTTGCTATTTCGCTGGAGATGTTGGCTCTCCAATGCTTCTTTATTGTCGGAATGTCGCTTTAGACCGTTTCACTGAACAACCCGACAGTGATTCCCGAGAATGATGGCACACATTGTCCTGTAAATGTCGTCGGACACCCTGGGTGTAGATGGGACGTTACCCAGCCATACTCCCAGAATTTGACAGCAAACCGGACGCGGAAGAATGAGAGCAGATCCGAAATAACGGCCGACAAAAATGACGGCGCGTACGCTGGCAGTAGAGGGCGGTTCTCTAACCGTGTTGTATGGACATTACCCGTTGATACTTCCAGTCATCTAGCCCTGCTTCCTGTAGAAGATTGCCCACACGAATGGGTTACATGAAATAGGTGGACAAGCAACCTTCCCCAATGACGAAACAGATGGACCGGCAACATTCCACGAAGCAAAAAAACAAAAAAAACGCAGATGTCCCCGAAGATGTAGACTCCCTGCAGATGTGTTAAGTCTTTCGCACCTTTCGAAAACACAAATACAGAGGTCCCCCCAAGATGGAGAAGCTGTTGACGTCTTTCGCATTTTCGATAAAATGCCAACGCAGAGATCCCTGAAGGCGAATTGTTACTCTTCCCTGACCATTATACCGGGCCCTAGTACAAACCTTACTAAACAATACTAATGCTACTAACCATGACACTAGTCCCATCTTCAACCCTTATCCAAACCCTAAACATCAACCAAAAATACTAACTCTACTAAACTTACACTAACTAACATTACCACCAAACCCCAGACCCTGATCCTGACCCTGTAATCTTTTGCTGGACTTTCGACGTCTCTGAAGTTGTTAGCATACTTGACGTCTTTCGATAATAAAAAATGTACAACATTTTTTAAAAAATTGTTTGATTTTTCTGTGCATTAATAAGAAATGTTTTATAGTATTATCACTATATATATATATATATATATATATATATATATATATATATATATATATATATATATTCTGCTTGGTCCATGCTTTTACAAAGCCTAGCTACATCACTTGATTTGGTTAGGGGTAGTATGCTCCAAATGCAACCACCAAAACACACAAAGAAAACAACTGTTTCGTCTTGGTCCTAGCTTCATCACTTGATGTGGACTTCAGGGAGGATTTAATGATAACAAATAAGCTAATACCATAACCCCTAGCAAGTAATTCATAACATCTGCAAAAACATAGGTAGATAAATTTAACAAATGAAAAAAAACAAAAGAGGATACTCTTCCATCCTGAGAATTGCCCTGAAAGGAATCTCAAATATACCCTATCATTTGTCTGTCAAAGTGTACACATTGCAAAAGCATAAACGTATTTCTGTAGCAAATCCCTGTACTGCTATCTGGATAGATGTGTATATATGTAAGTAAAAATGTATACACATATATATATATATATATATATATATATATATATATATATATATATATATAGGTTTATATATGAATGTATGCATGTATATATACATATAAATGCATATGAATGTACATATACGTATGCATATGTATACATAATGATTATAAATATGCATTTATATATGGATTCATACGTATATATGTATATGCATGCATAGGTATGCATATATATATGTATACATATATATGCATCTATAGGTATGCATATATATATGTGAACATATATGTATGCATAGATATATGTGTGGATATATATGTATGCATACATATACATATATCTATGTATATATATTTGGATATATATGTATGTATAGGTATACATATATGTATGTATATATATATATATATATATATATATATATATATATATATATATATGCACACATACTTATACCCATGCAAATATAAGTATACAAAGTCTTATATACATATATATATATATATATATACATATATATCTATGCATATATATGTATATATATATACATATATATATATACATATATGTATATATATATAAATATATACTTGTTCATATATATATATATATATATATATATATATATATATATATATATATATATATATATATATCTTGGTAGCCTCTGTCAGTGAATTCAATCCTCATTGTATCTCCCACTATTGATTGACTGATACAAGACTTCTATGTAAGAAATTAATATAGAAAACAATTGATCAGGACTCACATCGCACAGCAGTGATGAGCAAGCTTAACCTGCTACCAGTTATGGTGGGTTCGATCCTCATTGGATCTCTCACCATCGATGGCCTGATACAAAACCTCTACATCAATAAATAATACGGGGGAAAAATGGATCTGGATGCACGTTGTATAGTAAGGATTAGCAAGTTAAACTTGCTGGCCTTTGTTCATGGTTCAATCTTCATCAGATGATCCAATATTGGTCCCATACCAAACTATGCTAAGCAATCATATGTAGATAAAAAAGATCGGGACACACATTGAATAGCAATGATTGACAAACCTATCTGGCTGGCCATTGTTAATGGGTTCAATCTCCATCAGATATCTCGGTATAGATGGTCTGATACCAACTAATGCTTAGTTTATATCTTCTCTCATAATTAATAGTGTGATTTTATTATTTTGCTGTCCATAACACTTGAATCTTCCATTTGGAGATTAAAATTTTGCCAATGAAAATACTTCCTACCCACTATTTCAAACTATAACTATTCCAGGTATATGAATTCAGTATTTTTTCTGAAAAAGTATATCTCAATCCAACTGTATCCATGAATTTTCCTCCCATCGAGATTCATTTGGATTAACAAGTACATTATACGAAGAAAAATTGATCACGGCACATGTTGTGTAGCAATGATCAGCAAGTTAAATTTGCTGGCTGCTATTATGAATATAACATTAGTAAGGTCTTAGTAAATAATAACCTTTGGGCACGTTTTCATTGTGTGATGGTTAGCAAGCTGGTCTTATATGATCAATACAACAGAGTCAGTTTGATACTCACAGAGTGTCCTATGCATTTGACCTTGTGTCCAAACTAAGGTAAGCTTAGTAAATAACTAGTAAAGAATTGCCTTTGGGGACACCTTGTTCTGTTTCCTATGAGTGGCAGTGATGCTAAATTCAATAAAAGTGGATCAAACAATTTATGCCAATATGTCGATTCAGATTACATATTGAAATAAGGATTTTTTACTAGACAAAACAAACATCTATTAGGTAGTACTTCAACAAAGAAAAGCATTAAAATGAAATGGTATTTTGTATTAAACAGCACCTATTAGAAAATCCTGTATCTATCTACATTATAAAGTACTAAAGTATTTCTGTGTTTACTAAAGCAGTAAAGGTGATTTCAAGTGAATCACTTCATCAAATGCTTTTCTGGTAAATTCGTTTTCGTGAAGTTGGAATTAATCCTTCCGGTCGGGTTGTAGTGTGTTTTTGCCCGAGAAGAAGGGACACTTCACCGTAAACACCGCTTCGGTATTAGTCCACAATGTGTTCGCTTTGATAATCAAACTCAAAACTTTAATTTGGTAAGACGAAATGAGTCGATTCTTTGAAATAATGCTTATGATTTAGCTCATTGTTTTCACACCGACCAGATTATTTATAAATGTTCCATTTTGTTTATATCTGGATATCTGCATTTATATTGTTCATTCAGCTTTTTTATCACTTGAAAAATTACGTTGGGATTATTCATTCAATAATACACACCGAGTTTATTTACTTCTTGTAATATCTTCATATCGATAAATGGGCGAAAAAGCTATTATCAATACTCAACCGTTATAAATATGAATGGATGATAAATTAACATTGAATTGTTAAGAGAGGAACTTATGTTTTTGTAGGGTAAAAATTGCCCAACTAAGATCAATTATTTTGGTCACAAGTCTGGCCTTTTTTTTTTTTTCGTAATATGCCAAAAAACGGCACTGAAAGACAGAAAGTGTTTGATAGTTTTTGTCCAACTTCTGGTTGACTATTTGTGCACTAGATTAAAAGTAAATACATAACTATTCATAATGTACGTATTTAAACTTTAATTGTTGTATGCATATTTTTGTGTTTAAGTTCACGTAAATAGAATTTTAAGCGCTGGCAAAATTTCTCCGATTCTCACGTGTGCGAAAAAAGTTTGCTTCCAAGTCTGAACGACAGCTTGTATGTTTCTCTGAATTTTTGAGATGAGGTATTATTATTATTATCTCTATTATTGTTCGGACTATGATGAAGGCCGTAGAGAACAACGGCCGAAACGTTGTATGGAAAACAACCAAGATGAGGATAGCCCGAACAATAATAGAGATAGCTTGTGTGTTGTTAGAGTTCAAACTTTTAGGTATTATTTGTTGGTTCATGGGCGGCGTTTAACGTATTTCTGATTTCTTTCTGCCCTCGCAATAAACACTGGAAATTGATCATGATACCCCCTGTTCCTATTAGTTCTTTCTATCTCAAGTTATCTACACGCGATTTCCACGTTCGATTGTGCCTCATAGCTGTTGTTAGGTCCTTATCAGAGCACGCATTTGGCCCAAGATCAAAGTGTAGTATCTTTTCTTCACACGTCAACGAAATATGAACTTCCTGTTTTGAGTTTTAAACGTTATTTTGATTGTATTTGGCACAATATAGGGAAAGTTGGTCGCAGATGTAAACTTTCACACCGTAACTAACGATTACTTCTTACTAGAGGATGAAATGAAAACTTAAACCACAAAAATTAATGTTTATAAAAAAATATTCAAGACGTTTATACTTATTGTTTACTAATCTAAATTTATTACCTGGGCCTTTTCTCACATTAACATTTTCTTTCTTCCTATTCAATCATCCAGTAGTTGTAGTCGTGGTTTTAATAAATCCGAACTCTTGGTTACGGCAATACCAAGCTTTATTGGACTTGAAAACCCTAACATCTAGGCCCATATGTGGTACACACACTATAGCGTTCCGATTCATAAAGGGACACTAGTTTTAAACTTCGTGAACAAGAGTAACGTCCCTTGTATTGATAAGACTTCATGAAATATCATAGTCGTAACATTAGGATTTATTTTTATTGTTTGAATTTTGTTAGCAAGCCTGTATCATAGTCCAGGCAATGTAGGGTTGAAATTGGAAAAAATTAAAACAGTTTTTTTCTTCACAATCATTGAAGAAAATCCAAGATGATAGTCATTTTCCATGATGGCTGCCAATTTGACCTCCCTAAATTGTTTAGGGCAAGAGAACCCAATGTTTGTGCTGATTACATGATATATAATTGGAGATGAAATTTTACCAGATTTCCAATGGTGTATTTTATAAGCTTGTGTCGGTTGTGCAGAAGAATTTATAGCCAAAAACGTGAAGATAGGTATTTCAACATTCACTGTTATTAGTCAGAAAATGGAGATTATCATTGGTTGGGGGTGGGGGGGTACAATCTTGGCAACCAGATTAAATCATATCTAAGAACCATCAAGATTAAAAGAAAAATGTTGCCAGTTTTTCTATGAACTTTTAGGGTGGCCATTTTGAAATTCTAAATGGACAACTTCCAAGTCATTGTGGATGGGCCTATCCCAGAATTCAATAAATTCTTCTGTAGCCTACTGCCTATCCTTCCACAAAATTTCATTGAGAACTTGTACAAATATTAAGCGAACAGACAAGAGCAAATACAGAAATTTATGGGGGTGGAAAATGCAAAAAAATCTCTTGATCCAAAACAGAATACCTCCACATTTTTGGCTGTAACTTCTTTTGCACAACAGATATGAATTCACAATATGTAATGTTCTCTGTACAAAAATGTTGTTTTGTATATCGCTGTAGACCTATTATAATGTGATTTGAACACAGAGCCCAGTTTTCAAAATGTTGAATTTAGCTCTAAAAATAATAGTTAAATACTAAAATAAAAAAGCCCCTCCTGAATCCGGTCGCATCAATTGTAAAATAGAAATGAATTGAACAAAATCATTTTCCAACGAAAGTCATCGCTCCTTTCTCTAACATCTGTCTCTAAAAAGTTTACTAACTTATCATCAAACTCCTACTTTAGATACTCACTACTTATGTATCCAAGTTTTGTCAAAATGTACCCTTCTGGTGAGGTGTCACCATTTTGTAAATATTTCATATTTATTTCTATCTATCTGCCGGACTAGCCTCAAATGAATTCCAAGGGTCAGTCTTGAAGAATAGAAAATTTGTTACAACATGGACTCATTTGCAGTAGAAAATTATAGACTCAGACTTCCACATTATTGTAGGTCCACAGTGTATACATAAATGTATTGGAATGAAAATTACATAGGGTGTGCTGGAATACCTACTTCCATGTTATTGTCTGTAACTTCTTTTGTATTACAGATACAATTTGACAAGATACACTTTAGGAAAGCCAACAGAATTTTTTTTTCCAATGATATATCATGTTATCTGTACAAACAATGGGTTTTCAGGCTCAAAACATCTTGGGAAGGTCAAATCAGCTGCTATCTCTGATTTTTAACTAAGTTTTTTGAGACTTTTTACATTTTGTTCTGGACACTTCATTGGAATACATTGTTAAGAGAAAATTTTTTCCAAAATTGGGCTAGTTTGGATACTCTATTAATCATTGTGTATCATGTGGATGAACTATTTTCATCGTCTATATTTTCATTCATTCTCAACATTTCTGCTGGGTACTGACTGGCCTGGGTCTAAAATGTATCATACCTTCCTAAAACGCATGCTTATAAAGGACTAGACACATCACAGCTATTTTATATATATATATATATATATATATATATATATATATATATATATATATATTCCTATACATCAGTATTGTCAGTGTCGAATTCTGAGTTACTTCCCTTCCATTAGGAAATATTCTAGAAATGACCTTTTTGATGAGATTGATTGTTGTTGGTGATATTAGTTGAGCTGGTATCCCAATGATACAATAGCAGTTTTTTTTTAGCTTCTGCTCACCACAGCACATCCTGAATTTTGCCACTCAAGCATTCAATGATTGACTTCGTCTAAAAAATATGTTTCAGTCTATTGAATGCAATATTTCTATAGTTTTTTTTCTCAGAGTTCATCATATAGGACAGGAAAAACAATAATACAATATAAGTATTGACAGTTAAATGTAAGGCTGCTATAATCCGCCTGTAAATTCAAATCATATAAGCCATTGATTTATTTTGTATGTATTCTATATTTACGAGTATACTCATAATGAGTTGGGTTTTTAAATCCAGAGTTCCTTGGTGCAGCATAAATTCTATTTATATCATAAATCTTGAAAAGCAACATGAAATAGCCGTATAAACATTTTCTTTATGATTAGTTGATTAACAGATTTTTATTCCTGAATTACCTATCTATCGGTTGTCAATTAAATTTGAAGGGAACATCTATTGCTCTTAAGTTGAAATTAGTCCGATCTACCTAAATATTGTTTGAAGGCATAAATTAAGCTCTTTCATTTCTCTTTACAGTAATAGAAATTTAATGATCTAATTCCTCTTGTTTGGGTTTGGAAATTCTTTTTTTTAGCTTTTATTTAGGGTAAACTTACAGGTAAGGATACATAGATATTTGCTTAGCTTTATTTTCTTAGTTGTTTAAGAGCACTCAAGACCAAACATTAAAGTTTTAAGAAAGCCACAATAACCATTTTAACCGTCATGAATACTCCAGACAAGAATATTACATTCTTCTTTGTAGAGCTCCTGTTATTAAAGTTAAATATATTTAAAAAATAGACTTGTAAAATTGTTTTGATCAAAAATATGTATCAAGCTGTAAATTCAGGCAATTTTTTTTTTATTCAAGTAGACATGGAATAATTACTTTCTAAAATATTCTTTTGTAAAATCCTTTATAAATTTAGTCTAATTAATCCTGGGGTTATAACACTGAATAATTTTCAAGTAATTGGCCTAACCAGTAATTTTTTTTAAATCTAATAATCGCTTTCTATTTTAAAATCTTCATATTATTCAACATTTGCTTTAATCTTGGAAATTAGTAATGTTATAATCTCTGATGCAGAAATAATCTGTTGATATTTTGTTTTAAGAATTAAAAATTAAATGTTGAGTCCATTATTTTTTCACTGTTATCATTCACTGACAGGAGTTGTAAAGATTATTCATTTCTCAAGAATTTGACCTCTTCATTGTGGCTGATTTTCTGATTTGTCTAATTTCAGATTGAAATCAGCCATGTGTGGAATCTGCTGCATTTTTGGCCCTGCAGACAATGAGAACATAAAAGAAAAGGTCAGTTCTGAAGTTGATGTATGCTTTATCCTCAATATAAAGATTTTAGTCTTTTGTTCAATTTTGTTCATCCTGATAGTTATTTTGATTAAGTCTTCTGCCATTGTGTGCACTTCACCTGCTTTTAAAATTTGATGACTAATGGGATATGAAGTAAGTAATGCCATTTTTTTTCATTTCTGACTTACATGAGCAAAATGCAGTTGTTAGACAACCCATTAAATTATATACCATCAATTTAGTGGAGAATTTTCGACAGCGATTGTTGTAGAAGTTGTCAAAAGTCAAATAACACTCTTGTGAACAATCACATGCCATTTGCTCAAGTTGCAAAATTTCACCAGTTCAAAGTATATGTGCAGATTGTCGAACTAATGGTGTTACAACAACCAAAGCCTGGTAAAACAGACACATGCTGATTTTTTTGTATCAATACCACATAATATTTCATATGAAACTGAAAATGGTCTATTTCTAAAAATTGGCATTGGAACCCAAAATATATGATGCAGAATCAAGTTTGAGAGACTCTGAGCTAGAGGAACTACTCTGAGTTTCATCTCATTGGTAAAAGTGATAAAATTTAGGTAAAATGGCCGAATTTACAATTGACAAAAAGTGTAATGAATTTTACAAATTTCACCTAATTACCAATGTGAAATTATAAACAGAACAAAGATTAGTCCCTCTGACACATCTTCTCTGCATTGACTATTCTTATTTCATGTCCCTTTACTAATTTACTCATAAAAAGTCAATAATTATGATTAAAACTGAAAATTTTTTGTGGTAAATCATCTCCGCTTTGGCCACCTTCATTTTCATAATATTCCTCAACTCTCAGTAATTCACATAGTTTGCACTTGTATAAAGAACTGATAAGAATAAGTAGATATTTACTGAATTATGCTCATTTTAACTCCTTTATGAGTTCCCAATCAGGATTGCTCTTACATTTATAGATTCTTAAATAAACACAATAATCATTTTATCTACCATGAATGCTCCAAGTTTGAATATTGCATGATTCTATTTGGAGCTCTTATGAAAGTTGACCTTTAGGATAATAATGTTTGAAATTCACAGTTGTGTTTTCATGTCGACTTCAGTCATACATGATCAGACACACAAGTTACAGGCTTTCAAAGATACAAAGTGCACTAAATCTTGGTGTCATTGAAAAAGAATACAGAATGCTAAAAGTTGAATAGGTTTGGAAAATACAGTAATAAACTTATTTTGACAAAAACTAAAAAGTTACAAATCCATACAAAATCAAATTTGTCAAATAATGATGATACTTTTTGAATTGTCCTTTTGGAAAATTAATGAAATATCTTAAGGAATTACTACATATAATTCTTTTTAATCTCTAGATCCTTTCACTAATTTTGTTTCCTCTTTTCTTTAATATTTACAGGAACATTTAGTGTCTCCTTCCAGAATTGGAAACCGTGGTCCTGATGCAAGTAAATGGGAATCCATTTGCCTTCCTCATCAAACAGAGGCTGTATTCTGTGGCTACGTTCTCCACCTTCGTGGCCAATTGACCCCGCAACCACTGATTGACAAGCATGGAAATTTGCTTCTTTGGAATGGGGAGGTATTTGGTGGACTATCTCCTGTAAGTCTTTTCAGCAATATTACTATTAACTTATGCTATGTAAGCAAAGTCAGATAAAAATATCTGTTGGATTAATTACTCTTTACCTACACCAGAGATTTTCAACACATTTGTGTGTAAATATCATCAAAAGTAGTCTATCGTGGAAGCTTTTTGCAGCTAAGTCTTTAGTATTATTCCTGCTTGTATCATAAGAGACCTGGGTGGTACACTTCAATTTTAGGTGGTTTTACTGCGTGTGTGCATTAGATAAATAAATAGATCCAAGATAGAATTTATATATTTAGTAAATAAGCTCACTAGTAGAGCAATGATTAGCTGTTTAGCCTGGTTTTGGTTACCAATGAGTTCAGTTCTTTTGAGTGTTCTCTTATTATGGCCTTGAACCAGACTCAGCTAGGCTCAGTAAATATCTACATTCAGTGCTCAATAAGTATAAATTTTTTTCAAAATATAATTTGACGAGATACCAAGAATTAACAAATGAATAAAGATAATAAAATCTAAATGTAAGAAAAAAATTACAAACTTCTGGGCCTCAGCCTTTTCTGTTCCCCCTTTAATACCAACTAATAATTTTCCATTTTATTTTTCCAGTTACAGGAAGAAGATAATGATACTCAAGTTCTCCTTGAGCAGTTGGCTTCTTGCAATGATGATGAATCATTGGTGTCTTTATTTTCTTATCTACAAGGACCCTGGACTTTCATCTATTGGCAGGCGAGTTTTTTTGTTTTTAGATACTCAACTTTATTTATCAAGTTATTATTTTCATAAAAAACAATTAAAACATTTCTATTATTGTTTGCTATCATTGTATTCAGAGAAAAGAAAACTGTGTACATGAAAGGAAATGATATTCAGCCATTGTCAGAGTGACATCTAAATATATTTCACTGAAATTTCACTTTACTCATTTTTATTTCTTTCAAGCAAACAGAATCTAAATATTTTGAGTAAATTATATTTTCTGGATCAATTGGTTTATTGCCCTCTATATTGACACAACAAGAGCTGGATATCGTTATTTTTCTGGATTGTCTGTTTCTACAATTTTTTATGTTTGTCCGCAGTATAACTCATTGAAGTTTGACATATTGTAACAAAATTTCTCAAATGGGTTGGTACGATATTGGAATCTCTCTTTTTTTTCTTCTTCATGTTTGATCTATTAGAGTCTGTGTTCTGAGTAAATAAGTCTGGTGTCAATTTTTATGTTTTTTTTTTTTGAAAATGAATACAAATGACGATAGAAAAATTAAGCTTTTTTTGTATTTTTCACTAAAGGTAACTGATAGATACTATATTTTGTCAAAGGTAGTAAACTGCATACAATAATTAGGTAATCAATTCTTCACCTTTGATAATCAGTTTAAATATGTGGAGTGATGTCAACTTCCATGATTAAGTACCAAGTTAAAGCTTCTTATATGTTTAAACAATTTTTTTTAATCTTGTGGATATGTATTGAAAAGTGGTAACATTGCAAAAAATATGTTTTTCCAACTTTTCAACTCTCCCAAGATTAACCTATTAAGGTGCTTAATGTTTGAATTAAAATGTAGACTTTTAAGAGATACACTTGATATGTATATTGCTGCAGTCATAGAAATTTTGGGATGCATGTCCTAGGATTTTTGATAGGGATATGGATACCATATATTGAAATACTTGAAATATTGTTGTAAGCAATTCATCTTATAGTCTAGCATTTATGGTATGATTTCTTTCTTATTAATTTTAATCCACACTCGCGTAGATATTCATGTATTTTACCATTTAACCACAGGCTGCTAGCCAAAAGTTATGGTTTGGCAGAGATGTCTTTGGGCGCCGGAGTCTTCTGTGGCATCTTCCAGAATCAACAGATGATGTTTTCATGCTGGGTTCTGTCCGCATAGGAGTCCAGGTCAGTTTTTAAGATTATCACTCACTCGGTCACCAAAAAAAAAAAAACAGGTATCCAAATATTACAGTGCATTCAATGCACTATTGCTATAAATGACTGGCCAAGAATTTTGCAAATTGTACGAGTTGAAGTATTAGAATCAGCAGAGATTCTATAGTATAATTCTGTGGCCATAAAACTGAAACCTCTGGTTTATTAACCACATCGTAAATATTTTGTATTAGATTTTATTTTTGATTTAGAGTATGTTCATATCATGAGTAGCAGGATGAATCAGGATTGAAAGTGGATACTTGACTCAAAAATTTCCTAAAACCAAAAACATGTTTTTGGTTTGGGTCAAAAGTGCGAAATCAAAACTTCCTACCTATTTCTGTCTTTACAGTTCTGCTATTTTTGTATTTGTTTGTGAATCTCCTGACCTTTTGAAACACATCACAGCTGATATTTCAGCCATTGTAAAGCTGAAATGATTGTGTAAACATTGAGCTCTTAGCTGGCAATTTAAAGAATGTAATTTTAGATGAGGTAATATAGTAGACATGATGCCTTTGCTTAAAAGATTGTTTCATTCTTCCTTTTTTTTTATTAACTTATTAATACCCATATATCAGAGAAATATACTTTTGTTGTATTGTAAAATATTTTCAATATTTCCAATGATTTTATGTACAATATGAAATTAACTTGTTTACTGCATACAAATGTTCAGTTTTATAATTTTCATTTCTTTTCATTCAGGATTTCACAGAACTCCCTTCTTTAGGAATCTTTTCCCTAAAATATAACTCTGAAACAACCAATTACCAGCTGACCCTCTATCCATGGCTTAACCCTGTTTGGCCTGCTACAGGAGAGTATATTGATAAAGATCTTGAATCTAAAACAGCTGAACTACTTTCTCATTGTTCTTGCATATCCTTGTGCATATCATCATTCACCCCTCACACACATCTTCCTTCAATTTGTAAAGATCTCCCTCCAGCAAACTATAGTCTACCCCAGACAGAAACTCCAGATGTGAATTATTTACACTCAGTGTGGACATCAAACTCTGAGCTTCAGCAAGAAGCCAAAAGACTGATTGAAATTTTAGGGGAGTCTGTCTGCAAACGTGTGTTCAACCAGAATAAACATTATCTAAGCGAAAACCATTTGAATCACTGTCCCAGACAATACAGTTGTTTTCATGCCAACATTAGTAATTTAAATCAAGGTTCATCTGAAGATTCAGCTAGTCATTTACCTAATACAGAAAATCCCCAACGCACAGGAACATCAGTAGAAAAATCCGATGTTCATCAAACATTGACACTAGAAAGTGTAAATATTAGTGGTTCTGATACTGTACAAGACATCATTCATGGAGATGCGAGTGTGGCTATTTTATTCTCTGGAGGATTAGATGCCACTGTCATTGCAGCATTAGCTGACAGGTGAGTAGATCTATCTTTAACAGTGGATAAAGGTAGTAGTTGTATTATTGTATCTTGATAATTTCCTTCCTTTATATTCTATCTCAACATCGGGCATGAAATATGACATATTCATATTTCTATGCTTCATGACTTCAAAGAGTACACTGCCATGTATATTTATTAATGTTACTCCTTTGCCAGGTTTTTCTTATGAAAAGATTGAGGAATTTAGAAAGTTTTTATTGAATGTTTAAAACTATTTTATTTTCATACAAATCAGCTAATATATACAACAGAATATGTATGTAATATGAATGTAATATTTGTATGAACATGTTGAAATATCTTGATAATTCAAATGGGTATGAAATACCTTAAAACCTGGATCTACTCATAAGACTACCTTACATTCAGTACATTCATATGTACTCTTACTATTTTACATTTTGTAAACAAACTACACTTTCTAGTAAGGTTTGTTTCTTCACTGTTAGAGAAATTGCTGAGGGAAAAGAATAATTCACTATCATAAGATGAATTATCTTATCCATGGCCGTGAACAGGCTAAACTCTCTAGTCAGTCAGTCACGATTAAATCCATTATTTTTCCTGACTTCTCTTAAAATGTCTGAGCATCATATCACCATTGGTATATACTGTCATTCTGTTTACAGCAGATGTGATACCTCTGGTTCCTAATAAGGATCATAAGAGTTCCTTTCCAGAGTTGAAATAATTTCCTCTAATATTGGCTGCAAGTGAATAAAACATCATTTCTTTTCTCTGCCAGTATCTTGTAACATTATGCATTATGTTCACACACAACCATTCTGTTCTCTTCTTTGACATTCCTTATTCTCTTTCCTAAGTATGACCTTTTTTCTTTCCTCACTAGAACAATACAAATAATTTACAATCAAATTAACCTGAAAAGAATGGAAATTGTAATGTTAATGAATTCCATCGTGCCTTTAGATATTTCTGCAGCTTAGCTGTGTCTGGCACAAGACTTAGCGAGGGAAATAAGCACAGGAAAATTGGTAGGGACCTGCCTTGAAAATCAGTATTCAAAATACTTTTACTTATGCTGACTCCAGTGAGAAATATACAACTGTCTCAACCATAGGACAGATCAGTAAACCAAGATGTTTTTTCCATCCTTTGTCTAATAAGTATTATAAACTTAATTTTGCTGTTGTCACTTTTTGTAGTTGCTTCTGTTCGATTTCAGTTCTTATTTCCACTTTACAGGTACATCCCACCAAATGAACCAATTGATTTACTGAATGTTGCTTTTGCTGCTAACATAGAGAGTAACAACAGAGAAACAAATAAGAAAGGAAAGCAAGCAAAACGGTAAATACTTGCATTCAATCTTTTTATTCAAGGAAAGCAACTCTTTACATTCAAGAGATTTTGTTATATTAAAAACCAATCACAGGGATACATTTTTGAAAAATGTTTGTCTTTTTATAGCCACAATGTCACGAAGAAGTTCTGCTTTTCAATGTACTTAATTTTTTCTGTCTGTGCTCCCACAATACAATTTCAATGAATTTGCCGCACCAGTGCATTTTCTTCTAAGTTTGAAAATTTTGCTATCATTGAATTAATCATTTTTGTGCATATATATACACTCAGGATGAGAATCTTTTATGATTTACAGTATTTTAAATTGTTTTCGGTTTTTTCTCCTTCATGCAGTTGTAAGCCCCGAACTTTGAATTTGGTCTATCAGTTATGAGAATAATTTTCAATTAAACTTCTTACGTCGAGCATGTGAATTACAGGTCTTTATTAATTAATTAGTAGCATACATTCAATTCATGATATGCAAAATAAATCATTTTTTGTATGTTAGTCATATTTGAATTTATTATATGAGTTGTTTTAGAACATTTTTTATATTTCTTTTTTGGTTGCAATGATAGTGTTTTTATTTTACATGCAACCTGAATAGAATCTGAAACAATTATTCTTGTCTTAATTTTATATCCCTTAATTAACTAATATTGATTTCATTTTCTCCCTTTATTTATGATTTTCTTCTATTCAATCAGTCAGTAAATAATGTGCATATTTGTATTTCTATTTAATTATACAATGAACCGTGACTTTTTCTGTTTGTTTCTGTCTGTAACTTCCACTAGTGCATTTTGATCTTGTGTCTGGGATAAGAGTATCTGCGTATTCAGCCCAAGTGCCATTCCATACATAAATAATCCAGTCATTTTGGACAAGTATAATGCTAGTTGATTAATAATTGTCTTATATGATATTTCAGTTTTGGTCAACAAGCAAAGGAAACCAAAACATCTCCATTTTCAGTTCCTGACCGTCTTACTGGTTATGCTGCTCTTCAAGAACTGAATCCCAATAGAAAGTGGAATTTCATTGAAGTAAGATCTTATTCAATTGTCTCAAATTCATTTTGCCCAAGAAGCATTTATTCTTTACTTTAACAAGATGAATCTATCAGCAATAAGAATTTAGTTTTGAATGTATATTACACATGGTAGGTTTATATATATTTATAAAGCTTTAAATTTACCATTCTTTAAAATATACTAGCTATTCAAATTTCATTCTGAAACCATTACAAATAAGTACTCAATACATTTTTATAATCCTAGTATCCATTATTGTTAAGTTTATTGAATCAAGTTTATTTGTCTACATCATTCTGCATTTGAAAACTATGTGCAGCAATTCTGACTTATCAAACACAAGTACTGATTCTCACAAATTGTCTTTGATAATAAGAAATTCTAAGATCTTTTATAGATATTCATATTATTTTTTTCACTAGGTTTTGTCCAAACATGGCAAATTATTCTTCAGTTACTTTATATACACAGGACCTGTTAAAATACTGTTTTTACTGCTATACCAATACATACTGTAACTATCATCAGTAGTTATTCTATTCTCCCACAGTATTCAATTGTTGGAAATATGTATCAACTTTCTGATTCCATCAAAGTATAATGTTCAGTGCACAGTCAGTGATACTAATGAATTCATTTCCTGTTGAGAAAATTCAATAGATTTGTAGAATACAAACCTATACAATGATTATTCCTTGCTTACTTAAAATAAGTACTTTTATTAAAAAACTTTTCAGGTAAATATCACCTTGGAGGAGTTACAGCAGAACAGGTATATCTTTTTCCTTTTTTTTTTTGTTTTGGGGAATCAAGTGATGAATTCATTATTTCACCACAAAGCTGTATGAATGTGTAATTGAAAGTTTGTCTGGGTAATCTGGTATTGCTTCATATAAATTCCATTTTAAATACTCTTTGTAGATTATGAGGCTTGACATTAGAAAAACACTGATTTATTTATAAAAATGCTTTGTAAATTATTTTTCTGAACACTCTGACATTGTGAGGAGGGTATTGTCTGAGACAAATCTATACCACAATTATTATTGAATTCATGGTTTTTACTTTATAATGAGACACATTTTATAGGATGTCTTTGGAAGGTATAGTATCTCATGAGATTGAGTGGTGCACAAAAATAACTTTCATATAATTCACATATACATAAGCAAAATAAATTTTGATTCATTTTTCATAAATGACAGACTTATCCTAATGCTAAACATGGAATTGTAATGTTATTTAAGATATTAGCTAAAATTTTGTTGATGAAGTTGTGATCTTTTCAGGACAGAATCTGCACAAATGCAGTTCATATGGTTGTTTCATTAATGAAGTTTTTTTGATTATTAAAATCTCTGAAAAAAACATTTTATGGTTTTCAGATCAATTCCTTAAAATGCTGATGAAAATGAACTTTTCTTTTCTTGGGAAAGCGTGTAGACCTCATTTTGAGTATGGCATACTAGCAAGAAGTATGTGTAACTTATAGTCTTACTCCAAACCTTAACAACTGAATTCTGTTAGCAGAGATCTGCATTGATAGTCATTTGTATTTTATAGAACGAACAAAGTGGCTGACCTGCTATACCCTTTACGTACAGTTCTGGATGACAGCATTGGTTGTGCTGTGTGGTTTGCTGCGAGAGGCCAGGGAATTCTGGGAAATGGTCTCCATAAAGGACATCATTACTGCAGTCATGCAAAGGTAGCTTCAAAATTTTCACATTAAAACCCCTACCACAATGTGGATAATTCTAACACAACCCATATTCATTGAAAACCCGACCAACTCTCTGCCACTGGTCTACAAGACCAAAAGCGGTTCTTTTAGGTTATGATGCATTATGAGTTAATTTTGCTTTGTTGATCTTTCAAGTAGGGAAGTACTGCCTGGCTTGAAATCAGCATTTTGAAATAATTCTTGCACTAGTGGAAAATATGTAACTACATCAGCTGCGACCTAAATCTTTTGTCTTACTTTTTCAACTCCCTTTCTCCAGAATCTAGGTGTTTCTTTTAATCTATTTTTAATGTTTCCCAATGGAATAAATCGAACTAATTCTGACCATTTTTATTCTTTGATGGAATGTTTTTACAGGATGCTAAAGTTGTTCAATTATAGACTGTGTCGGCAAGTTTTAATTTATTTTGTATTGAAGACAGTAAGAAGGAATTATATTGAAATGTGGTGTGTAGTTACAGGTTCGGTCGAAAGAAATAAAATATCCAATTCAGTTATACATGGAATTGTAGATGTTTTGATTATACCTAGTCCAATATGAAATTATTTACTGTCATACTTTACATAAAGCAGCTGAGCATTCCATAGGTATATATCTCATATTCAATTTCATTACTGATATGACAAAAAGGATTAACCTAATAATTAATGATTCTCTTTTTAGTTATTTTATAACAAAGTGAACATTAATTTTTGTCTTTACAGGTGGTTCTCTGTGGAATGGGAGCAGACGAATTATTTGCAGGATATTCAAGACACAGAATTTGTTTCAGGTGAATGATTTAGGCTTTTTTCTTTCTTTATTGTTGCCCTACCCGAATTATCTTGAGCAGGATAATCTATTTCTGTTAACTTTTAACACAAGGGAAAAAAACATCTTTACCCTATGCAACAAACCTAACTTCAGTCTTTGTCACTCTCACATTTTGAGACACAATCAGTCATTTGAAATCACTTTTGATGTTCTTAGACATGGCATTTTATATTCTAATCTATCCTATAATCAAATACTTTAAGAAATTTGTCTGAATTTTGGAGATGAGGAATTATCATTTTTCAAATGAAGTTTGGTTGTTATAGTTAGAACCTTCATATTCAGGAGTATTCTTGGAATTCAATCTAGAATAGACTCATTCCACAGTCCATGCAAGGGGATTTCTCATATTAGGTAATTTATAATCCTGACAGTGTTTCTAGATTCTGGACCAGAG
This sequence comes from Thysanoteuthis rhombus, assembly GCA_963457665.1. Taxonomy (NCBI): domain Eukaryota; kingdom Metazoa; phylum Mollusca; class Cephalopoda; order Oegopsida; family Thysanoteuthidae; genus Thysanoteuthis; species Thysanoteuthis major. Next base: position 58,637,332 of record OY735200.1, read on the forward strand.
ATTGAACTTGCATCCATCAGTTAAATTGACCTACTGAATATTAGTGTTGCTTTGTCCCACAGGACAGTCAGGTTGGGGTAACTTGATGTCTGTTCTTTCCTTATCTCTGATACTCAGATCCATTTGAGCAGGGGGGAATGGACATTAGGTTTAAGGCTGCAAAGATTACATCACCAGATTGTCCTACAGGACAATGGTCTGGATATAAGTATTGCAGTTTACATGAGATCAATCCAATGCCAGTGGCTTAACAAACTCATACTAGATATACTCTAGTATGGATGGTAGAATGAAAACATTCTTCCCATGTGGATTTAAGAACATAACCGAATATAAAACCAAAATGAGGACAACAGTTCAACTGAATCAGTGATTAATAGACTAACAAACTGTCAGATATCAAGATTCATACTGTTCTTGAACATTCGATTTGTTTAAAGCATAAATTTCATGATTAAACCATTATCTTTCCTCCCAGAGAGAAATCAAGCCATAAAATGTCCTTATCAATGAAAAAAAAGGGACTTAGCTTCCTATCCAGGAGTCAAATATGAATCTCAATTGCTAACTGTTTTGATCAAAGTTTACTATATTTCATCTAATCAAATTATTAAACATATCCGGATAATAAAAAAAACTGTTTAAAGATGAGCTGCCAAGCTAATGTTAACTTGGGGTGAGAGAATCATTAGTGCTTGTTGCTCAACAGGGTATAATTTTTGTTTTCAATCTTTTTCCAGCAAAGGAGGCTGGGAAGGTCTAATTGAAGAAATGCAAGTGGAAATAAATCGAATCTCTTCTCGAAACCTCGGACGTGATGATCGGTAAGAGAGAATTACTTATCTTCCTGTAGGAAATTGCAAGTTATTCTAGTACCTAAAGGACAAACAAGGTTTCTCAAATATGAAAGTATCAGTATCTATGCTGACTAACTTGGAATATATCATCTGCAATTATCTATAGAACTTATGTAAAGGTATGTCATTTTAGGCACTTTTAGGGCAAGTGTGGAATTATTTATGGTATTCATTTAGTAGGTATAATTTTAAAGAAAAAAAAAAACATGAACACACTTCTTATAACTTAATAAAAGATTTTTTTTTTAAATCTTAGTAATCAATAGAGAACAGTTCTGAGGACAGTGAATATCATTTGATTATTTACAAGCATGCTTTCCAGAATTACTCCTTTTGTACATGATAATTGTCATAACCTGGAAAAAAAATTTGTATTTACCTGTATAGTTTATGGAGAAAACAATGTGTACTTGAGAATATAAAGATCAAACTTAATCAACTTAGAGAAGGTGATCAAACTTTCAAATTATATCTTTAACAGAATTATATCTGATCATGGCAGAGAGGCAAGGTTCCCTTATCTGGATGAGAAAGTAGCAAGCTTCATAGCACAACTTCCTGTATATATTAAGGTAAGTATACAGGGAAAGATATCAGAATTGGATCAATTTACATGTTTCTCTTATTATACCATACAGTGAGCACTTTAAAAAAAAAGATTGATTGTAGCAGACTGACATCCTAGAAAAGAAATAAGATTACCTTCCATTGCACTTGTTAGGCCAAAACATAACAAGCTTGGCTTTTTCAGAGTCAGACTCCACTTCTCTTTGTAAATGTAATGAATAAATTTGTAGATATTCGTGATTTCAAATCACGGTAGGGAAATGTTAATTTTTTTTAGGTTTGGTTTAACATGACGTGATAATGAAAAATTTATTCCTAAATTTGGTGAGGATAATTTTTGTGGCAACAATGTTAACTCGAACTAAAGTTTGACAATGATCTCAATAAGACTATTATCTCCCTTGCAATTTTTGTGTTAATACTCTCTACTCTTTTTCAGACTGATCTTACTCTAGCACGTGGAATTGGGGAAAAGTTGTTACTTCGTCTCTGTGCTCTTCATCTTGGCCTCCAAACAACAGCTGTCCAACCCAAGAGAGCCATACAATTTGGTTCAAGGATTGCCAAATTAGAAAACTCTAAGGAGAAAGCCAATGATGTGTGTAGGAGACTAGCTATAAAATGATCTCATGGGGGAAGAAAAAAAAATCACTATATGGCTTGAAAAGTAACATTGTTCGAGTTACTATAGTATTGAAATATAATCCCAAAGCATTTTATTTGCTCATTTTAATACCACAACCACCACCATGAATTGGTCTGAAGACATGAGGGGACAAACATTTTTTTAGTTAAGGAATTTTTTGAATGAAGGCTCACAAAGTCATCTATTAGTATGAAGTGCGAGGAACTTTGGTATATGGTGTCACCCAAATCAACTTGAGAAATTGAAAAAAATATCAGTCATTCCAACTTTTGTCTGAAATACTGATATTTTGTATTTTATCTTGTAGCAATAAAAACAAAAAATGAATTCAATAGCCCTCACATTTCTTGGAATGAAAATTACAGAAAATATCAAGTGTTACTTCATCACTGAACATAAATGTTGATGAATTTATGCCTCAGATCAAACCCCTCACATAATTCATTTTTTTACTCAAGGATTTTTCTGTGTTCAAAAAATATAATGGTACAGTCAAGTGGACAAAGGAGAAAAATTGAATAAATGGAGTCAAAGAAATAGCTGATTATTCCACTGAAAACATTTTTATATATCCAATTGTCCACTGTTTCATAAACATATTCAGGGTGAATCCAGCATTTAAAGGCAAAATAAGACAAAAATTATAAAAACAAGAGATAAAACATTCCATTATCTTCAGCTCTCTGCCCAGCATGATGTGACAAAAGTTTATGTCATAGCTCTGAATCTATAAGCAAGCATATTCATTAGATGAACTTATCCTATTTCACTGAATGTAGGTTCCAGCCAGAAATGACATTACAGCAGTGATTTTAAAGAATTCTGATCTCACTGAAGATAATTATTCAAAGTTAATTTTTAACAAGAAACAAGTTTATATATTATTTTTCACCATAAGTTTTTGAAACTGGGAAGTTAAAGTGACAAAAATAGCCTGATTTAGAAAATTGATCTCAAAATTGGCATCAATCTGATATTCATAGGAGAAGTATTACAGATTAAGCTGACCACTGCAAGTGAGAGCTCTTTGAACTCTTTTAAAATGAACAGACCCTGTCCAGGATCTAAAAACAAGTGATTGGGCTTAGTGTTACATTTGTAAGGAGAAAAATAATTTCAGTTATTTTGCCAGTGATTATTCAACTCAAATTTATCTTTTTATTAATATCAAGTTCTCTATAGCCTTATCAAAATAAGGCAGTGACAGCTGTCTTATTATGATATGTCCCTCCTTAGCCACATGAAAAAGCACTCAATCACTTACAGAGGACACAGCCAAGTTGAATATTCCACCTATCTTCTGTATATATAAATGAGAGGTGTCATGCATAACAACAACCTAAGCATGAGCACAGCCCAACAGGATCTATAGTGGGGCAGTGGAGCCAAATAATTGTTAATTTTGCGATATAAATCATACAATTTGATACACTTATCGCCAAAGATATTCAAAAAGAAAAAAAAAATTGGGGATATTGAGCCATGAGCCATCATGAATTTTCTATATGTTGCCAGTGGCAGCCATTTTAGAAATGGCTACCTGCAACAACTGTTTTCTGATCAGTTTCATTATCAGCAATGGAGGGCATAATCAATTTTACCAAAATTCTTGGAAATTACCATTTGAATAATACATGCTACTCATCAAAAATTCAAAATGGCTGCCATGGCTAGTATGAAAATGGCAATAAACTGTAGACTAGTCCAATATGGATGATCCCAGTGTCAATTTATACATTTAAGATGCCTAGAAGCTTCCTTCTATTTCACAATTCAAGACTCAAAATAAGGGATAACAATATATGCCCAAAGCTGGATCTCTCACAGGAAAGTTAATCCAGTCCTCCCCTTAATAGTAAGAGACGGCTGGGTAGTTTTTTGATTCCGCTTAACAGAAACCTAACATTTGCAAGAGAGAAACAGATGTAGTTCTTGTGAGGACGCTAGCATCTGACCTCCTTGACATGCTCCTCTTATTTGAGGGATTGACTGCACATTGTACTTCTTCACAAAAAGCTTCCTCCTTGCCTTTTCTATTCGTGTGCATGGGCTGGTTAGGTCATAGAGCAGGATAATAAACCTCTTGATTGTGGCCATTTACTCCTGTCGTATGTCAGCCGGGACAGAAGATGGTTTCAACAGGGACGTGCAAGCTCTGAATAGACAGTCCATACAACCAACGCAGTCTTTTTCCCATGGCTAACCAAGCTTTGAATCAGCATCACAGCCTATCAATACATGGATCAGTGGAAGTTCAGGTGCCTTCTCAGGGCCTAGAATATAAATTCTGTTTACCTTTTTGAGAAACAAGTGAGGTCTCAAGAAAAAAAAGTGAAAAATAAAGTAAAATATTGCTCTTGGCAACTTTGTTTTTCAAGTATTTGCTAACATATTTTACAGTTACTTTTGTTAAAAAAAAAAAAAAGATTCCTTTTTTGAATTTCAAATTTTATAAAAATTTAGTTGAAAATTTTTGAATAATTCAATTGTTTTTAAAATACTCATCTTATTCTTTCACTGTTTGCCCAAACCTGAGATTTTGTTAATTATAATGAAACAATAAGATTTATCAAATATAATCAGTGAAATAAGAACAATACGCTGGACATATTTTGGGGGGTTGTTTGTTTTGTTTTGTTTTTCAGTGAAAGCTTTTTTGTGGATTTGGAAGGCCAGAGGTCAACTCAAAATACCGCCATTTTTATTAAATTTTTTTACTAATTGATAGAGTCATTCTACACACAATTCAGAGACTGCCTTCACCAAGTTTTTCAAGCGTTTAATACTGTTATACTTTCTTCAATTGAAGTTTGAATTCAATTTCAAGTTGACATTTAATTACGCTTTCAACCACCCTTTTCTAAAAACTTGTTCATCAGCCCCTTGTCAATAGGCTGTCAACACCCAATACTGATGTTGTGCGGGTAAAATTTAAAAAAACAGAAACAGTGAATCAAAATAGTCCAGTTCTATCATCAATGAAAATCTTAAACAAATATTTAGACATTCTTTCAATCAAAAACAAAAAAAAGACTTGAGAACGAAATATCTTTTTTAAATTTCTCAAAAGTCCACGAGTAGCTTCCCTTTATTTATGAAATAAATCCACGAATAATCAAGTCCATAAAATTGGAGGGACTACTATACAGACCATACATCAATGGCAGAGTGAAAGGGCAGAATAATCCCTGTAGGCTAGAGGGTCGTCTACCCAATGGAAGCCTACAGCACTTCCTACTTTTTAAACTCCCATATTCATTATAGCTAGATAAGAATTTAGTTTACGTGTATTATAAGATTTTGCTGATAGCATATATGTATTCTTTTTCATCACACTATGAGTAATATTTAGTTAGTCTAATTATACTTAAAAACCAAACCAAACATCAATTCATTTGTTTTCCAAAAGAGGAAAGATGTTTCATGAAGAACTTGCACCATTTGATTTGTGTTTATATTTGAATAGCATACGCGCCTTTGTATATTTACACCATTATAATAAAGCAGAAGGGCAAACTGTCATTGGTTAGGCTCGTGTGTCTCTCATATTCTTTATCTCATGTCTATATGGCATATTATCTGGAGAAAACAGACTAAAACATTGACCAAGAAACATTTTGGAAAGAATGCAATCATAGGCAAGAAACAGACTTGGGGCAAATACAAATACTTATGAGCAGTACTTTTTATATAAACCAAAATAACTATCTTATATCCATATAACACATACATAATGTAATGTTCATATTTAAATACCTGTGGATAAGTATTTGAAGTACAAACTGCGTTTCTGGCCTATGACTACATTCTTTCCAAAATATGCATTTAATTGAAAAGTATTCAACTAGTAGCAATGTTAGTTAGCCTTTTTCAATCTCAATGTTTCTGGATAAAATTACCACGATGGAAAAATAATACTTGGTTTAATTCATTCAACAATCTATTTCTATTAAATCTTTTTCCAGAAATTCAGCATTCAGAACCACAAAACATGAGCAAATGCATGCTGTGTTCTGCTGATTGCATAAAATTTGGTTCCTGTGAAAGGTTCCTATTTTTCACTCTCAAAACCAAGCCATACAAATGAAATTTTGGTTTTGTTCAAATACTTATAAGCAGTACTCTTTCTCTCTAATATATATTTTAAAAGCAATCAAAGTACATAGATTGGGAAAAACCTCTTTCTCTCACCCCAAATTCAGAAAGCCGATTCTACATTAGGGGTATGAAAAGGTTGACATATTAGTTTATTTCATATATAGCCCAGCAGTTAGAAAGCAATTGTTCAAATGTGTTAAGGTTTGTTTAATAACAGTGCTTGTTGTTAGCCACTTACTTATAGTGCATATAAATATATGTAAAGAAAGAATATTAAATGGAGTTTTTATTGATTTTCATAATACCATACTTATCAAGTCAATACATACTTTCAGGTTTATTCTTTTATTTTTAGTGGAAAAAAAAAAAAAAAGAAAAGAAACATTTCGCACTTAGTTGATTGATTATTAAATTAGAATACAAATCCAATTATGTCAAGTTGACTTGAAACATTAAACACATTTTAAAAATTGGGGAATAAAAAAAAAGTGGTCAAATAAGGGTGAAGAAATTGAGATCAACTCACATTTTTAATATATTTAAATATACACCACCTGGTGTTGGTTTTACCCAAATTTCAGGCTTGCAATGTGGAGAAGAGCAAACAAATGTTTAATGGGGCAGTTGGATATGTAAATAATAAGTTGCCTGCATCCATCTTTCCCTAGTCAGTGTCTTAGCAGCAAAAGAGGAGGCACACAAATATAGAGATCATACGTAGCAATCTCAGCACAAGCTGCATAGGCCACTCGGTAAGTAAAAAACACTTATATGTGTAGCAGGTAGAGATTAAATATAATAAGTGGGTAGACAAAACAGATGTCTTTGGGATTTTTTTTTTTTTTTTGATTTGAAAAAAATGCACTTATTTCCTCTCCCCTCAATGTTCAACATAATGGTGAGAGCAGCAGACAAGTTCAAGCTTTAACACTTAGGGAGTTATTTGAATGTAAATATTTAACAAGTTTCCCCACAATCAACCTGTTCTTTTTTGGTGAATAATAAAATTCAAATTGTTTGCCATTTAAAAATCAAAGTTAACAAAAAAAATGTTTAATCCAAACAAAATTTCAAATTTGGGAAAAATATTTTTAAATGAAATCAATCTGACAATAGTAAGATTATGGATAAAAATACTGAATGACATATTCGCAACATAAGTACAACTGAAAATAAAACCAAAGGGTTTTTTGTGGGTTGGAGAACTAAAACTGATTTTTTGGTGAGGGGAGAAATGGTTTGGTTTTTTTTTTTTTCAATTTTAGAAAGGGGAGGACAAATCTTCACCGTATCAAAATTTTCAAAAATTGTTGAACAGCAATGATAATCCTATCGGACAGATGTAGAATTTCTGGTATCCAAGTGCATCAAGTAAGCTCCCAATTACAAAAGAAGAAATTACTAAATATTATGGATTTAGACAGCAAAGTGGCTTTAAGAGAAATAGGCCAATAAGCCACTACAGAAGATTCATCATCCATCATCAGATACACTGTCAGTGAAACAAGCTGGGGAAATAAAGAAACAGAAGCTGATATAATCAACTGACCACTTCTGATATCTAAGAGTCAGCTTTAAAATTATGCGATATCAAGTCAAATGAGTTTGTGGTATTTTTGCGATCAAGCATATACAAACAGTGGGAACTGTGTTGTTTAGATTGTACCCCTATCACAAAGTTGAAGTGCATGAAATTTTGTAAAGTAATTCCTTATTCTGATTCCCAGAACAAAACTAAAATTTTCCTACCCAGTTCCAAGCTGCTTAAAAGTAACACGGCACATCAAAACCTCATGCAAATACAAGATATATGATCTTAAATTGCTTTCCCTAGTTTTTTTTTATATTCCTACAAATTCAACCTCTTGCAACATAATCTATCTAAAGATTACAGAAATTCTCTTGAAACTTGTATATGTCAGCTGAGTTCCAGGCCAAAGATTAGGGGCTTACCACTTGAAATAAACTTCAACTTTTATATGTGAATACAAAGTAAATATCATACAATTCACAATTTCAAGCATTAGTTTGATGCAGAGAAAATAAAATCTTTCTAGAGATAAGTAAAAAAGAACAATCAAATGTGAATGCTAAATATGGAAAACTGCTGCTGCTCTTGCTGCCCATTTATTGGGCGGGGGTGAGGCTGCAAGAGTGCTTAGAAAAGTAACGTAGATAATAGGAATTTTGATCTACTAAAAGAAAGAAAATTTGACACAGGAATCCCAGACTCCTCAAACAGATTAAGAAAATGTATTCACCCATCATCAAATGTCAAAGGAATACTTGAAAAAATTAAAAACAAAAGCAGCATCATGATTGTAAGTAGATAGAGCAAAGAAGAAAATAGAATTTAGATCTTTTTAACTCACTTTTGACAAAGAATATTTCAAGAAAATATTTAAACTTTTCCCTTCCAAACAAAAGAAAACTTTGAAGAATGAAAATGACTTCAAATAAAAATTGTAACAATAGCAAACATTTGAATAAAATTAAAAAAGTCAATATGCAGTTATTGAAGAAAATACATTTAAGGTCCTGGTGAGTTGTCAGGTATAAAAAAAATTTAAACAAGACCAACAGTTTCAATCAGATTCTGCCATTGACCATTTTAGTTTGTCCAATTTTTTTTTCAATTTGTAATCCTTTACAATGTCAATTCCAAAATGGCACTTCCAATTTTAAAAGACATTCCCTGAACTAACAGGGCAGGTAAGTAGGTAAATTTTTACAATTGAGTTTGTAGGCAATCCAAGATAGACATGGTGACAACTACAAACACTGGTTAGTATTATTGCTACCACAGTGACAAAGGAGCCAAGTAATCACAACTGGTAGCGAGAAACAAAACAGGATTCTTTGATCAGCAAGAAATTCTAATCCCAGATAATGCATTGTGGGTAGCCAGATATTTTTGTCAGAATCTTTAAGTACATAACAGAATTTCATATCCAATATAAAAAAATAATCTATTTCAAATATTACCATATTGCAGAAAACATCACCATATTTCTATGATGTACTTAGGCCCATCAATATTGTATGAAAAAGCATTCATATGTTAATAGTGAAAACTGATTATAAACATTTTACAGACAGTAATTTTGGTTTATAGCAGCTTTTAAATCCACCTTCACAACTGCTTGTCTGTATTGTAAGGATATCAGGAAGCCTGCTTCAAGTCAGAATAATTTCTTGAGTGGCTGCAAAATTATAACATTTTTGCTATTAATTGATTTTGGACCGCACATTTATCTTATGTTTTACATAATGTTAAAAAGCCCAAGAACATTATAAAAATTACAAAATTTTTTTTTCACAATGTGGTAACATTCAAACACTGACCAAAAGTGTTAACATGATTTTTTTTTTTCACTTGGAAATCTGTTTGACCAAATAAGAGTATATGTACCTCTTTGTGCCTTTCCTCTAAGTGACATTTCTGTGTAAACAGGAAATAGTGTGCATACCATGTGTATCTTATGTATATGTCTAAATTAAAAAATCCCCAAGTGTCTGTGCATAAAGTGAAACTTGTGACTAGTTGCAAGTAGATTCACATATACGCAAGTGTAAATGACACAAGAATATATTGATGCATATGTGTAGATTTATTCATAAATGCTTATTTGGTTTTCTTTTTTAGCAATCAAACGTGGTGTTACTGGTGGTACGTATGCATAGATCTGTATGCAAACATAAACCAATTAATATGTTTGTTTACAACAGTGTTTTGTATGCTTGTGTGGCATATATAGCATATACATACTATCTCACACACACACATTAGTATATCAAACTCTCCAGCTTAAGGTAGGTGATGAACACCACTGAAAACAACAAAAAAGAGCTCTCACATTATTAGAACAGACCAGTTGTCTTTGATGTACAGTCATCAGAGTCTTGTCAAGTTTAAGGCTTGTCATGTTTTACCAACTTGTTGAAAGCTCCAAGTTGTCAAAGCTGACCAGCTACCACTGTCAGAGTAGCCCTAAGATGGCCAGCTTAGCCAGCTGGCTGATACTGTTCCCATAGCAATATCCAATCAAGCATTGACATCAGGTGTCATGACTGCTTACAGGAACTAAATGTAAAGCGACGCACTTTGCCCTTTCGTTTCTTCTTGGAGCTCTTGCTAACATCTTCCTTCACTACTTCCTCCTTCTCTGGGACCTCTGTAAACACAAAAAAAATTGTCATAAATCTGAGATAAATATAAATCAAACTCATTTATGTACATACTTTCTTATTCACAAATCAGTTCAGTTAAACAATCTTTATACATTTATTTTGCACTAGCTGAAGTACCCGTCTATGCCAGGTAAGAGTTCAAAACTTAGATCGCAGCTGGTTATAATGACAGTAAAACAATCCCTTAGTATTGATGATGAGTCAGTAAGTGTTGGTTCTGTTAGTCATATTGTGTGAAACTGCTGAATGAATATATATATATATATATAGTCCTGAAAAGTCTTGAAATTTTTGAGAAAAATCATTGTTTGTAGACACTTTGATGGCATCTTCAAACAATGAATTTTTCAGCTTTGTTCAAGACCAACATTCATCGTATGCCATTGATTGATAAGTGCATCATCAGAAAATTCAACTCTCTTTATAAAAATCTTTAACAGAAGAAAAAAGTTCTGATAGAAATTTGATTTGAAGAAAATTAGTTAAATTAATGAATAATGGACTGGATTTGGGGGAAAAATTGCTCACTTATCATTAGAAATAGAAATAGAAAAATCACATTAGTTGATGGTGGGGGGGATTCACCGGTCAATATTGTTCAAAGGTCAAATAGAAGTTCCATACTTCCCCTTCCATTCAACCTCTTTGAGTCAGCATAAATTTGTGGGGGGAGAGGGGTCCCATGATTCAGTTTAAGCATAGATTTAGAACTAATTTATGAATGAATTCATTCATTTCTGAAACTGGTATTTTGTAAGAATAATTAGAGGAAATATTATTTCAAATAAAGTCAACACCCCCACTTCATTTAATCCCATGGAATATCTCAGAAATGGCTAGATCCATTACTTTTAGAATCCCAATATTCTTTCCTTTAAAAGCAGCATTACACATTTTGAAACTGAAGAGAAGGTATAATTTCATCATGTCATGAAATTTTCATACCATCCGAGAGAGTATGAAAAAGATAATTAAATAGAAAAAAATTGAATAAGAAAGCACTGTAGCAGATTTTCAAACATGTCCACACAAATTGATAGCTGTTAATATGTGCCATGCCAAGGAACATAATCAAAATCATTTCGAACTTTCATATATCTACAAAATTTTTTTAAAAAAACATTATCCATTAGATTTGGTAAAACTGTATTTTTCAATTATTAAAACACCATTATTACTTAATGTTCCAGAAGTTTCTAATGAGCATAAGAAATATAGAATTTTAATACATCAAGAAACATTAATTTAAATATAAAACTGAAGATACATTAATTTTTTTTTAAAGTACTTTTCCAGCAGACATTTTTGCAAAACCCTAAAATTTACACTTGATAAAAAAAGCAACTAAAATCTTTCAAAGCAAAACAATATTTTAGTTTTATTTCATTCTCAGAGCATATTTCAACATCTCATGAAGAAGTTTTTAAAAAAATCTAATTGATTTAATTTCTCTGGAAACGTGTCAATTTAGGATTTCATAAAATCCAATACAAATCTTTTAAAAAATTTGACTTGAAAAAGGAGTATTTCCATAAATTTTCTCACAAAATAACCTTTTCATGAAAAAATTTCACAAATCCAGATATTGGAAAACTTTTTGCTGAATTCTAATCAATTTTCTAATGCAACTTATCATATTAAACCATTTTACATAACATAAACAACAGGAAATGCTGTTGAGAACACCCTCTCGATGAGAACCTTTCCCCATGAGGAACAAAAATATTTTACATTAAACTTTCCCCTGGGTCCCATAAGTAGGCATACCAATTCTGGTTGCTCTTCATTAAATTGTTTCATCATATATAGAGGATAGATGATCAAACTCTTACCAATTATTGATAATAGATTAAAAGTTTGTTCGTTAAGAAGTCATTGCATCTACACAGTCTCTCTCAGTAACTAAATTTCACTTGGGTTCTTGCCTTGAAAAGCAAAGTGATATTGTAGTAAATCACTGAGACAGAACAGACTTGCCAATACAGTATTTTAATATGAATTGATATTGTTAACACAATGTTAACTCAATTTAAAAGGGATCTAGTACTATTTGACATTTGACTCCCTTAGGCATCAGCCCATTTGGCAACAGCTGTCCACGCATTCTATTCATATTTCTTACATTCAGAAGGAATGTTGATTGATTCATTACCATTCATTTTTTTTTAAATGTTTTTTTAACAATTTTTAGTTATATTTATTAGATTTTCCATTTAGTTATATTCTTTAGACTGTCAATTTGAATTACAATTTTCACTTATATTTACTAGGCTATCTAATTAAATTACTTGTGTTTTAATTAAATAAATCAGCTTTAAAATCCACTCAAATTTTACTAATACTCATTAAACTTTTCAATTCATTACAATTCTTTTTAGTTTGCAGTTTAGTTAGCCACAAATTCTTTCCTTGATAACTTCTTTGTTGAATAATAAATCTGTTTTTTAATATTTTCTTTTTGATTTTTTAGAACTAAGAAACGAACCAAGACATCCATTCCCACTTTTCAAATTCTCACTAACTTGTTTTTCTCAAGTCTGACTTAGTCTCAGTTGAGTTTGCCTGCCAACCTTTTCATATTTTTCTCTGCTAAATACTATCATTTCATTCGTATGATTGCTGAGGAAATATTAACGAAACGAGGTAAAAACAATTTTACGTTCAATGGATTTCTCAAGCAAAGCTGATAACAAGTTGTCATTTAGAATTTGAACTTTCCATAAAAGATCTGACCACATAGAGATGATGATGATGATGACCTGCAAAAAGTTCAAAGGGCAGAAATGCCTACTATTAGGGATTATCAGCTGGACATGAACCACCTCAAAAAGTAAGAAGTCTACAGTGATACTGACAGACAAATCTGTAAAACAGTTCTCAGATTCCATAACCTAGATGTTATTGAGTACATGAAATGCATTGCCCATAATTATCAAATAAACCAAACAGTTTTTGTTGTTTTGGTGATTAAAGTTTGCCTTCTTTTTTTAAATAAAAGTTATATAGCAGTTTTGAAGTCTTTTTCAAGTTTTCTCTGTGAAACAATCATGCTCAATCAGAAATAAGTATATAGAAGCACTGATGATTGTTTTGTTGGGAAATTTTTCCAGGTCTTCAAAATTTTGCAATAAAAAAAGGGATAATTTGAACACCTGATAAACCATCATTTTAAAAATATACTGAAATACTAATTATTGGTAAATAATATTCTGTAATTATCACAACAAAAGGCTTTGTTCTAAATAAAACATTTTTTTAAAATCTAGCAGAAATATCTTTTAAGTAAATATACCCATTTTTGAAATCACAATAAAATGCAAAATAAAATATAACATCTTTTTTTAATTTTTAGGTTTTGTTTCATTTTGCTTTGCTTTTTACTTTGTCAAATTACTTTGTACACTTTAAGAGAGTGAAAAAATTTAATAAAACTATTTTAATTAAACGCTATCCAAAAGAAGTAGCACAGTGTGATATAAGTATCATTATTCGGGAATTCTTCAAGTTGATCTAATCGAATAGAATTAGTTTAAAAGGTAAATAAGCCCCCCCCCCCCCATTTCCAACAAAACCATAGGCAATTATGATCAGTTTAGTTTACTCTGAACAAACATGAAAATGAGAGTTTAAATTTGAATAAAAAAAACATTCAGTAGGCAGACTCTCAGACTTTGCTGAAATACCTTTACTGGAAATAGATATCTTGAGAAAAAAATAACAAAAAAAAAACATCAAAATTGTATAAAATTTAATTTTCTATCAGAATCTCTTCCAAAATTTTAATGAGCTTAACAGGTTTCAAAAGTTTTTTAAAAATCGAATATGCATTGGACTTATATAAAATTTTCAGTATTTATATAATTAAGGACAAAATATTTTTTTTTTAATAAATTCCCATTTGAAATTCTGGGAAAATTTTTTTTTGTGTGTCTGATGAAACCCATTGAAATCTTGTAAAGAAAGGTTTGTCCAAGTATACTGTCCAATTCCTATGGTCAATAGACTATTTTTCACAACATTCCAGGTTGATTTGCAAAAGCAAAGGTTTGGCAATTGTAGCACTTCCATGAAGCTCAATAAACTAACATGAGGGTTGTGGAATGGCATAATATGTAATAATCTGCAACACCTTCAAAGAGATTTTCCAGTCATTTAAAGTTTTCATGAATTATTGATGTAGTCCAGAATTACAAGTGAAATCAGCAAGTGTTCTCATTATTTTGACATACCCCTGTATATAAATGTAATATATTTCTTGACTTTAAATGCTTCAACCTAAATACATTTTGTCTGTTATTGTTGACATCAATTATCAATGACTCATTATACCAAGCCTTACTGTTAGGAAAAGGCTAATTTCATGGTTCTACCTATCAGTTCCCAGTATACTTAGACCAAACTTTAATATGAGAGTTTAAATTCAAATGAAAACCATCATTTAGTTTACTGTTTACTAATATCAAATACAAGTTTTAAATCAAATAAAAACCGTTGTTTAATTTTTTCAACTATCTTCACTGACAGCACAAAAATATTTCTCTCAAAGTTTAAGTTTTAATTTTTTTTATTTCAATCTTAAGGTTTTTTTTTTCTTTCAAGTTTCATCTCTGAATGTTAATGAATCAATAAACAATCAATCTAAGTGTAAAAGATATAAATAGAACACTGAATCAGCTTCGGTGAATAGCTCAATTCCATTTAAAAGTTATACATGAAATTATTTTAGTCTCGCAAATTTTTTGTGAAAGATTGATAGTAATTTTTTTTTTCAATATGCCACCAGGGGATTGTAGTTCCTCAACTGTAATTAGAATATAGATATCTTTTTAAAAATAATGCATTTTCTATAACTTTTCACTAATCAAAAATTGGCATTTACTTCATACACCTATGTATTCATTGTAACGTCAACCAATTGAAGATCAATACTAAAGTACATTATTACCTGAACTTATAGCAATCTTCTTTTTAGTAATGAAGAAATTCAGCAATCACAGATAGTATCACTAATAAAGCACTTTTCCCTTTAAGCTCTTACAACAGTTATGAAGCACCTACCTCACACAACAAACATACCTGATTACAAATCTCCATTCTTTTCAAATTCTTTGAGATCATCAAGTATTGATAACTTGGCTAAGATTCTATCAATCATTTGACTAGACTCTGAACAAAAACATTAGTCACATTGCCAGTTAAGATGCTCACAGGAAGCAAACTAATGCAGCTCCCCAATTGATATAATTGAATTCAGTGCGAGAGGAAAAAATGTTTTGTTTTTTTTAAATAGTCCTTTGAGTACTTTCATCTGATCTCACAAATAAACACTAGCTCATTTTTATCTAAATTTATTGGAAAATAATCCAATGGCAAGATCCTTCAAAGGTAGTACAAATAGTCTAATTAAAAATCAATTTTGACTGGCCATTTTAATATCAAAGTTTCAGTGGTCCACAAGAACTAAATAGGCTTGGGCCTTTGAATACTTGCAAGGACAAATTAAATGCATATACTTCATAAAATTCAAAAAAATACCATGATAAAAATTGAAAAACGGCCCTGGGAAATTTGCAAAAAGAAGACATGCTCCAGGATTTATACTGCAGAAGCTTAAAACAAAGTCTAAATCTGTCGTTTTATTGATGAAAATGTAACTATAATTTTCTAGTTTATCACAATATGAATAACCAAACAAAAAAATGAATACATATCAATTTTTTCATGTTAATCTGAATTTTGATTTAATCGTACTATTCTTTTAATAAGGAATTAAATACGAAACTCTTTTTAGCTAGATATCCAAAATGTCACTTCCTCCAACAACCCCTATAAAACTCCTGGACACACATGGTTCAATCCTCATTGGCGCCAGGACCCCTAGCTGGTCAAGCCTTTGTGGCCAGCCACTCTTTCCTTCTCCCTAAGATCGTTATCATTTCGCCAATCCAATCTTAACCATTCTTCCTCCGTGACCTATCTCTGTACTAACTTTGCCCATTTCACTTCACCCATATCAAGCCTCACATAAACAAGTATTCATGCTGTTTGTTAATCCAACCATAGAAATCACCCTATAGTACAATCAAAGCTATTGAGAAATTTTAGGTAATTTTACTCTAGACAAAATAATAAGACAAAGAATTCATGGAAATCAAAATTGTTCTCATACAGCACTGGAAGTAAAACCTAAATATAAATTTCTCCAGAATCTCTAAATCCTCTGATAATACTCTAAAACACAAATAAAGGACAAAAGTGAAGTTACCCAGTAGAGAATTTATTTAATTCTCAGTGTGTGTAAGTAAATGTAAAAAGTATCAAAAAGCTTTGAAATAAGTAAAAAAGAATGAGAGATTACCTTCAGCATCCAGCATGACATCTCCTTCTTCCTCTTCTTCCTCCTCCTCATCACTATTTGCATGCTCATTGTGCAAAACATCAAGATAAAGAAGGACAGACATATTACGCAAGGTGTCACCATTTGAAGAAGGGGGCAGTGACACACGCTCACATGTGCGAGGGTGGTTCTTCTGTACCCAACTGCAAAATAAAAAAATAAGGAATTACATCTATGATAGGATATTCTGTAAGAATTATAGATATTCTAGAATTTAGAAGGCTACTATCATAAAAATTACTTGCTTGTTCCTCAAAGTGAGCTACATTAATCTGATCTTGTACCAAAGTAGAAATTTTTTTTTTGTTTATCCCTTTAGACTCTTTATGGAGCATAGGGCCTCAACTGCACCACACCTGCAGATTGTTCTGAGCAATTCCCCTCAGCTGGGACCAGGTTAGTCCAACTGCCTTTATTAAGGAAGCAATTATTAATAGTCATGGAGTCAGTAATTTTGCAGCAAACATCAATTAGTCAATATTTATCTTATATGCTTATAGTAACAAGTAAAGTTTAACAAACCAAATCATAATTAACTTTTTCACTTTGTTTTATCAGCCCTGCACTTATTTAAAATCCTCAGTCTAACAAAATCAAATGTAACAGTTTTCAGATTTAGTTGACATTCTAATTGAGCATGCATTCAGTGTTGCCAACTTTGATATTTTATATCCAAATTTAGATATTTTTGTTGCTTTTAAATGTAGGGAATTGTTTTCAGATCTTGGATATCAGTTTAGATATTTTTGATAAGGTTCAGGTATTTTTAGATTTTTTTGCAAAACTTTAATGTATTTAGATTTTGGGGAAAAATCTTCATATTATTCATAATATATATTTTACCTTACAAGTAAAAATTTGCCTCAAACATTTACTCTACAAGTAAAAGAATAATATAAAGATCTGCATGAAGTGTTTATACTTATCTATACACAGTTTAATAGTAGTAATTTAACAATTCTCAGAAAAACAAACACCAGTGTGAAGATTGTAGCTTCTCATGACTTCAGTAAATTTAGGTTGAATTTTGAGAAATGGGTGTACCAACAGAATTGTAATACAAAAGACTATCTAGAAGCCATCAACTGCTCAATGGCCCACAAATACATAAAATTTGAATAAAGACTAAACATTCATTCATAGGTCACAGTACTTTGAACCAATTGAATATTGACCTCAATTAATTTGAGTCCATAGAGAATACTAACTTTGAAATCCCATAGCATAGAATCAAAACCTATTAAAGAGATCTTTAACCAACCAAATTAAAAAATTACAAACAAGTACCAGTAATAAACTAGAATATTTGTTAAATAATGCAAAAAAGACAATTATTCCTATTTATAAATGTAGAAATAGGAAAGTCCACCACAGATAACCATCTATCAATCTCTCAAAAGTTAGGGAATTCCATTATTCTTTAAGTACTTGATAAAATGATATGAATACCAATTAAGCAGAATAACTGATTTTTGGAATATAAGATTGAAATATATTTGTTTTTCTCACATCTTATTCATATCTTGGGAGAAACACCAAATAAAACCTAAAGGAATAACTCCTTACTTTTTTTTTTATATACATCACATCAGTGGTTTTCAGGTATAAGTTAAAACTTTGTACATTTGGATGACAGCCAGACTTGAAAAATTCAAGAACTATATCTAACATTTATCTGATTTATTTGCATGCAAAGGTTTTTACTTACCCATGCTTCCTAATTTGTTGAATGGAAAATCTACGGTCAGGATCATATTCTAACATACCTTGGAGAAAAAGTGAAAAGAGATCATGAAAATATGAATTAAATCTATTCTATATTCAATAGTAAACATCAGTACAATATCAAAGAATAAACCAGTCAATCAAGAATTAATTGGTTTCAAACAGCTGAAAGAAACAGTGCAGAATAAAAATTAAAGCCTTAAATCTAGTACTTCACTAACACTACAAAGAAAGGAAAAATTACAACAACACAGAAAGAGAGATGTCTGGAAGATATCTTGAAGCCAAAATTAATCTCTTAGTAAAATGTCAAGAAAGATCATTTACAATATAGGCTTATAAAAAGTTATTCTTTCTCCTGAAATAATAACAGCTATTTATATTGAAATTAGAACATAAGATTCTGTTAATACTTTATAAACTTGAATTTATCAAAGTTAATAGTTACTGATAGAGGGAAACCATAACATTTTAGT
The DNA here is from genome assembly GCA_963457665.1 of Thysanoteuthis rhombus. Lineage (NCBI taxonomy): Eukaryota > Metazoa > Mollusca > Cephalopoda > Oegopsida > Thysanoteuthidae > Thysanoteuthis > Thysanoteuthis major. The sequence continues at coordinate 58,656,289 of OY735200.1, forward strand.
TTCATTATTTGAGTTATTCAGAGAAAGATCCTTTGGATAATATCAAAATGTAGTATCTGTTTCTGCAACATCTATGAAAAAGAGTGGTTTAGAAAAAGTTGTTTAATTACATTCATTTTTTAAAAAATCACTTCTAGTTGTATTACAACTGTCATATCAACATGTGTTTGTCAAAATTGTTTTTTTTTGTTTTGATTCTATCATTGAATATTGAAGATAAGTAGCCTTTTCAGCATGTTTTTTTTTTACTCAGAAGAAAACTGCAACTAAAATGCAAAAAAGGATTTGTGCAGTTTAGAGAGATGGTACTGGGAAAGATAAAAAGTCAAAAAGTGATTTTCCAAGTTTTTTGCTGAAGAGTTCTTGCTGAACAGTGTTCCATAGTTAGGTAGCCCAATCGAAATTGTTGGCAATCAAGTAAAGACATTACATGAGAATAATCAAAGTTAAATAACGATGAGAGAGAGCCAACATACTCAAAATGATCAACTCAAGCATTGAATTGCAATTGCACCAGCTTTGCTGTCTTGACCATATTTAAATGTTCCTTTTTCAAACAAATTGTGATGGGCAATGAAAAGTAGATACTGTATAATAACATGGAATGCAACAGATTGTAGGACAAGTAAAATAAACCATCAATATCCATAACAAAAGCCAGTGTTTATCTAAAGAGGGTGATCCAGTGTATATTGAGGGATTGGAAAAAGATCCTCTATCATGACCATCTTCTGCATAGACAATCGATTGATTCAAACAGGTACTGCTCTAAATTAGACCAATTGAAGGTGCCAATCAATGGGAAGCATCCAGAATGAGTTAAAAGAAAGGGCGTTAATTTCATCCGATTAATACTTTACTAAACGTTTCCTTGGTGACTGAGCAAAAATTGTTAAAGCTTTGCAGGGAAGTTTTTATTTATCTGCCATATTCATCAGATATTGCACCTTCAGATTACCATTGATTCTGGTCTTTACAGAATTCTTTAAACAAAAAAATTTTCAATTCCCCGGAGGACTGCAAATGGCCCCTAGAGCTTTGCTGAAAGAGATAAAAAGTTTTAGAAAGATGGAATAATGGAGTTGGTAGGAAAATGGCAGACGATAGTGGAACAAAATGGTGAATAAGTTGTTCAATAAAACAATTTTGAAAATAGAATATTTTTTTCATTTCTACTTGATAAACCAAATAAACTTTTTAGGTTACCAAATAGAATGTTTTTTCTCCTCTTACAAAGAAAATTACTTCCAACAAATGACTGCAACAAAAAAAAAATCAATATAATTGAAAAAGCTTATAGATTACTTACCTTGTATTAAGTCTGCTAAGTTAGAACAAATTGTATCTGGTATCACATATTTTCCTTTCCCAATATTTTCAAATAGCTTATATATATTGTCTCCTTCAAAAGGGTACAACCCTGTCGTAATATTATACCTGGAAAATATGAGGGCAACAAACATTTCAAAATTAATTTGAACTTGGAACAACGATTAAATTGATTAATTTATAAACAGAAGATATAGAAATGATCAGTGAATAGTAAAACTAACCAAAAACAATGGAAGGCAGGAAGTGTCTAATTTACGTATAATTGATTTCAAAAGTACAAAACTAAGATTGATGGGCATGAAATATAATTTTTGCAAGTTGATGTAGTAGGATAACTCAGTAGTAGTTCATCAAGTACATTCTACATTAACTTTTATACTTGTCTTTCATTTTACTTTCAAACAGTATAAGACACTTCCTTGTACAATATCTTATGGTATTCACATACAGAAAGTCAAAAAATGGATAAAACCAAGACATACAAAGTCACTCCAGCTGACCAGACATCCACCTTGAAGCCAGCATAGCTCTCCAGTCCATTGGCAATTTCAGGCGGCTGGAAAGCAGGAGATCCTTGGCTTGCATGGCACGTGTCATCTTCAGCAAATAAACCAACAGCCTAAATGACAAAGAAAAAAATTTGCTGAATTAAACAAAATCTAATAGAATCAACACTTGCAACAAAAACAAATCAATAACTACTTTAGTTAATATAAATGGTTATTGCACTAAAGTTAGTTTTGTGAATTATCAAATGATCATTGATAACACCCTATATGCAACCACTGTAATTATACCCAATTTTACACTGAATTCCATTTAAAGATTGATTCACAGAGAAAGTGTTGATTTCCTGCCCATTTTATCATTCTTATAAGTTATATAAGCATATATTTATTGAATTCAATCGTATGTTTGCCAACAGGTTGGGGTATTTTAATTTTCAGATTTTTCCAATTTCAAAGATCGATTCTGCATATGAGCAAAAATGTTTGTTTTTTAAATGCAAAACACAGCATTAAAAACAATTAGCAGCCCTGTTTTTCTAATTTTTTCATTTTGAAATGATTCAAATATCTTTCTTGAAGTTTTAATTTCAGTTTTATTTGCAAAAAATAGCATAAACGTAGCAGTAAAAGAATGAAAAAATTAAAAAAAACTTTTCCAGGCTCAAAGCTGGTTTTAAAAGTTTTGAATTTTACATTTATTTGTAAACAATCAAGATTACTTCTATTACAGCGAGCTGGATGTATCACCTTTACAGAAAAATTAAACTGTTAGAAATTTGTATAGAAAATCAGCCACAACTGAAGTATGCCTCAGAAATTTGATTCAAAGAGAATTAGTTAATTTCATGATGAACTGACTGGATTTTAAATAAACCTAAAATATAGTATAAATTACATTTCTTTACTACAATGTAAAATAAAATCACTTTTAAGAAACTTCATTGTTTGGTTGGTTTTAGTAATATGAAATATAAATACTGTGTGTCAATAAACATGCAGACTCATATGTAACAAAAATAAAAATATTCTCCCAACAAAAAATGTTTTCAATGAAACGCCTGTCAACTGACAGTCAGCCAAACATCTGGATATGGTTTTTCTATCATACTATCTTCATTTTTTTAAAAAGTTATGTATTTTTCAGTGTGATACGTGAAGAAACATTGGAAAAAAAATTGTTCAAGGGTGAACAAATATTTTAAAATTGGGTAGCAAAATTTAACTACCTCAGCAACACCCAAGTCAGAAATTTTAAGTGTCTCATCTGTAGTAAGCAATAGGTTGCCTGGCTTGATATCTTTGTGAGCAATGCGTTGACTGTGGAGGTATTCAAGGCCATCAATCAACTGGTTGAAGTATCTGCAAGAACAAAACAGAAAGATGATAAGCATAAACAATGTCACCAAACTTTTAAAAGGCTAGAAAAAAAATTATAGCAAAGAAAAGGGACTAGGTTGAAGTGTGCTGATGAATACACAATGATTTTTCATCATTTCAGTTATCCAATGGGAATACAAATATTCCAATGATTGTTCTGAATTAAGCATAGCTCAGTTAACAAATAAGTGAAAAAAAACGTTCAATAGCAAAAAGGAACTTTCACTTCCATTCGTGACCATTGATGCTGAGGCCATTACACAATATGACATCATAGGGAAATAGAGATACATGCAGTCAACTTCAATGTATCAAAGGAAACAAAAAGAAAAGTGAATGCAGATGCCTAAAAGAGAAAGATGAAAGAATATGAACTGGTTTTTCTGACTGACAATGACCCTCAACTCATTTTCATGTTAATTATGAACCAAAAATTAATGCAACATGAAAAATGAAAATTCAAGTTGTTGCCAATAAGAGAAGCCAAAAAAAAACGATTTGGTCCAAAGATTGCACACCAACAAGTAATAGAAACAGAAAAGTGATTTAAAATTCAGGAATAAAACATCAAAAATGTTACTGTAAATGAATATTCAAATAATTTCATGAATAAAGAATCTTGCCAAAAAGTCAAATCTATAAACTCTTTCAGAAACTAGCTCCAAAATTACGAGAGAAAATGACTACATCAAAAGATAATTGCTTGCCCTATTCAAGCAATATAAATCAATGAAAGAAAAACTCTTGGGTAAAATAGATCTGCACAGGAAATCTATTACAGCAAGGAAGATTACAGAATAAAATGAAGACAGTTCATAATGTATCGTGATTAATTCAAGAGAGGAAAGAAAATGTTATTCTCCGGTTCAATTGATGCATTAAACATGTGAAAAAAGTAGATTGCGTTTCAGCCAGGTTCATAAATTCACTTAAATCTTGCTTGACCAGCTACAAACAAGCAGACGTCTTCTTCAATATATACTTTGTGGTTGACTTAAAGTAGTCAGAGTTAACCACAAGAATTGCATTCACAATTGATAGCATTTATCAAGAAAGCTCGTCTTCACATGAACTTCAGTAAAATAAATGTCATGTACAACAAAGACACAACAATAAAAACTAAAGATACAGAGCTGAAAAAAGTAGATCACTACACCTACCTAGGACAACAAATATTCATGAACTCATCAAAAGAATAAATCATGTTAGCAAACTTTTGGCAGGGACAATAAAATCTCATTAGTCCTCAAAAAAGGGTATGCAACTAATGCATCCACCTGATAGTCACCTATGGAGCTGAAACATGGAACCTCACCAAAAGACTGACTCTCAAACTGAAAGCCATGTAACATGAATAGGAGAGAACCATGCCCATCATATGGAGAGTTAACAAGAGAGCACAGTATATTAGAGAAAAAACAGGGTCAGAGATATCATAGAATCAATTAGAAAACTCAAATGGCAGTAGCTGGTCATGTTGCAAGAATGTCAGGCAACAGCTGGACATCATGACTCAAAACATGGATCTCAAGAGATCATATGATAAACTATGGCCAGTAAAATGTAAGATGGTGTGACAAAATAGAGAAGTTCAGAAAGTATTAGCTCTGTGATACCAATGATAAAGAGGTCCGGCAAATCTTGGGGAAGGTCTGTATCCAATGACAGACCCTAAAAGACCAATGATGATGATTCAATAACTATGGAGAGAAGACTTTCCAGATAGGAAGAAGTATATAATTTGTTTATGCTGTGAGGAATGGTGATTCATGCTGGGATATAGTCTTCATAGATTGATTTTTAAAATCTGTACAAGTGCACGCAAAAGACTTCCATACTAGCAAAACTGAGGAATACAACTATTCGTTGGTAATATGTGGTTGATACTATTAAGGCACTTAATACATAAAAACAAAAAAATTGTGACAGATATTCACCACAGGTAAACAATAGGCTTCATACAATAACTAAAGTACCCATCAAAACCAGGTTAAATATTTAAGCAGTAAAAAAGGTACTGTAGCTTTCAGATTCGTGAATGAAAATTTCCCTTCACTTTTGATACCATAATGGGGAAAAAATTTCCCTTCGCTTTTAAACACTTAAATCATACATAAATATATATTTGTAACAGAAAGTAGGGATCTAATTTGACATTACAGTTACATTGTAAATAGAACTACTCTCAAAACTTTTTACTTTAAAACTTTCCCATAGGTAATTTGATATGCATGCTGAATTTGGTTGGGCTGCACACACATTTGGTTTGTTCATATAGCGTGACACCTCTCATATATATATAGATTCTGTAATGCAATAATGGGTTGTTTCTTCCCATTGATTCAAGAGAAAAAATATGCAAGGTATACACATTTTCTTGTAAAATGGTTCTTAATTACAAATATTTACGATATGAAATAATTTTTTCACAAACAATACAATACTGGACATTTCAAAAAATTAAATTGACCTTCAATCATAAACCATTTCACTGTTTATAGACTTTTAAAAATGTAATTTAAACCTTGATATCTTCCTGAAAAAAATAATTTTGATAAAGGAAATGACAAGAAACTGAAAATAAATTGGAAAGCTATTACTATTATTTCACATACCCATGGGCCTGCCATACAGGAAACTTCTTATCTGGAGTATTCTCTAGCATCTCTTGGAGTTCAGCAACACAAAACTCCATTATCATATACCTGAGAAAGTTGGGTAAAGGAAATGTCATTTCTTATTGTTTCCAAGCAATTTGTACTTAGAGAAAAGGGTGGGGAGAAAGATGTCAAAAAAAAAAAAAAAAAAAAAAGAAATTTTTTTCTTATCATAGACCTTTTTATACAGCATAATTTGCTTTTTTTTTCTTTCCCAGCCCTTACAGATAAGATGCAAAGTGAACTGGGTGATTCTATAAATTGTTGCCCAAAATCCTAAAAATATTTTTCATTCTTTTTTCAAATTTATAACATCTTCACTGCAATAAGCACAAATGCAATAACAACCCCATTTCAAACTAATAAACAACACAAGCTTAAAACAATAGGAAAAATATAAGCATTTAAGACTCTTTTTGAAGAGTTGTGCATTCTTAGACATCATATTTGGTGAAAAAACTTTTAAAGATTGGTGGAGGAAAAAAATTGTCACAAGCGTGAATATGGAATACCTATCAGGTATTGCAATTTGATGCTGCAACTTGTATAAAGTATCAGATCTTGATAAAATTATTTTGAATTGTAATTCATTTTAAATGCAGGTTTGATTAAGTCAGAGTTTCTCCAAAATGCTGATCTCTTGTAATTGAAAACAATCTACTTAATTGATAAAGTTGATAACTTTTTACAGAAAAGTATTAATCTTTTAATGTTAGTGTAAGAAGAAAAAGAGAAAAAATTCCTCAAAATGTTTACTATGTCATTAATTGAAAGAGAAAAAAAAAGGTAGGCATAACTTCTAAAAGGTGTCATTTCAAGGAAAGGAATTGATTTCCAAAATATTCTTAAACAATAAATGAGTCAGAAAAGGATACATCTTCTGCTTCTCTTCATTATAAAGGACATCAATCAGCTTGATGATGTTCCGGTGGTTCAGCTGTTTCAAAAGGCTGATTTCCCTGCAAGTAGAAAAACAAACATTGTCACACAGTGAAAATCTGACATGGTAAATAACCAACTCAACAATCTACACAGAACTTTCCTTTGGAGCTGGGCTTGGACTATAAGACAATTCTAAGCTCAATTAACATTTCTGCCCTTGTTTTTTTTTGCACCAGGATTAAATATTCATATTATGAAACACAGTTTCATCTTTTTTTCTTTATACTACCTGTTCAATCCAAAGAATACAATTTTCCTTTCCTTCATTGATTTTAAGATGTTTCACCTCTTGTCCTCCTCCTCCTCCTCCTCAAATAGCAAGTGCAGACAGGGTTTAGGATCAGGAATGGTTCTGCTGTTTTATTCCTTCAACATTTTAACAGAGGACTGAGTAAAGTGGCATCAAAGAACCATCTAAGACAATACATTTTAGCAACATCAAATTCAAATTAATAATAGAAACATCAAATAGAAAATGGTTAGTGACAAATTTTCAAAATCAGAACAAAAGAGCAAATAAAACTCTTCAAATCCATTGGTTATAAGAAAATTCAGACCACAAAAATCACCATTTAGTATGGAAAGAGTCACAGGAAATTCTTTTGCATTTTATTATTGTCATCAGATTTAAATTAAAGTTAGCCAAGGTTACTGACTTCATTGATAGTTATGTTAGAAAAAATGCCAAGAAGATTTGATTGAATAAGCCACTCAATCTAAAACGTTACTATTCTGAGCACTATGTATTTGCCAAGATGTAAACACTTATTCTATACAGCAATGTTTTGATTAGTGCAGATTTTGATATAGTACGCTTAAGGAATTGTTGTACAATTTAATGTAGCTAAGCATAAGCAAGAAAAAAAACTCAATTTTATACGAGACCTCGAACAGTACAGTGTTGAGTAGTACAGAAAAATAGGGAACAAATTAACCACACTAATTGAGGTATACTTACACTTATATTGATCTGCAATGAATAGTGAGGAGATCTATATTTGATTTTTCTTTCATTTTTAATATCATTAAAACTTCTTACTAATTAATAAGACAACAAAATTTGTCATACACAAAACAACATTTGACTGTGTCAATTATGATATACAAATTATATAATGAACTATAGAAGTAAACAGCCGAAAATAAGTTTCTACCAACAATTGGCATGACACCAAAAATTTCTTAAATTAGAAAAGATAAACTGCTTGAGGCTACTAAAGCCAATTTGAAATATCATCTGAACTAAGGATATATTTGTGATTAGGGTACAAACAATACAGGCATCACAAGTTTGAATCTCATTGGAAACACGATCCTGTTGAATCATTTCATAGGCCATTCAAATATTTACATTTTTAATTAAGCTATAAGTGCTTTGAAAGATAATGTGATAATTCCATAGAGTTTTAGCTATACATATACACATTGCACTCACAGCCATTGCATAGAGAGTGAATAAGCTAACCAATTGATATCAATTAGAAGAAATGGTCTGAATGCAATAGCAAGTAATCATCAGTTACTGCTTTCCAACCTACACACATTCTTCCGTGTGAACTTTTTATAAACAATCAGTATACAGATTGTCAACTATCCAATGAGAAGGAGTCAAGTTTAAGAGCAGTCCAGAGTATAATCCCAAAACACAATAGCTTGCACTTATGGCACCAAGAAATCCAAATTATCAGAACAAAGAGTATCTTGTTTCGATAATTGTTCGGATAACTGATCTTATCATAATAAAGGAAGCCATACTTAACAAAATTATGGGATCTTGAAGTCTTGTCAGGATAATTTCAGATAATTGAAGTACGAATAATCAAGATTTCTCCATACAGTTTTTTTCCCCCCCAGATAAACAAACATTGATATACTGCATGCATGTATGTGTGGATTTGATTGCTTATGTGATTCTGTATTTGTTTGTATATTTGCACACTGACAGCAAAAAATTACATAAAAGTACACCCGTTTGATCCTTTCCAGCAGGGACAATTCATGCAGTAAACCTTTTTCCATCTCTACATAAACAATCATTAGATTAGAAGAAAACATGTATAAACTGACAGATATGTGTGAACTAAAATGGTGCAGTTTAGATATTTGTAGGTAGCAAATTTCTAACTACAATAATTTATTTCAAATGAAATGATTTCTAAATAATATACCAATAAAACATAGCTTTATGCAATCTCTTTTCTTTTTTCAGATACGTCTACGCATCTCTGTGAGGCACTTTTCAGTCAGTTTGACAGTCCCTATTATGTCAAATACCAATTTTCTCAGCTGTATCATGTTGGATTGATAGGAAACTTAATACAGTCCCTCAGATGAACAATCTACATATTGCTATTGATTTCACAACTAGTAATGTTACTTATACGTCATTTAGCATCCCTTCCAAAATCAGAAATCATTTTTTAAGGGGAAACCCGATCAGCCATAGCTCTTCCACCATTCCTTCTCTGAAAGAGTCAGCCTCCTTTTTTCTTCTCCTTCATTTTCTTTTCTCACAGAGTGAGGGAATATATACGACTTTTTAGACTGTTTCACGTTAGATTGATTTGAAATCTAGGTGGGTAAATCAGGTGTACCATTCTCCTCCTCAGTTGCTGAGAGATGCCAACAGTCAAGGACATAGGACTCGATAATTTAAAGTTTTGATATTTTCTCTCTCTGCAGAGAAAAGTCAACGACGTCAACCATAAACAACAATCAGACAGGGTTGAAACGGGTCATGGGGCAAGTAAGTCCGTTTGGTAATCACTAAATCGGTTTCTTGTTAATCACTAACTATAGGTTGCCAATAATCGAGGCAACTACATCGACAGATATGGACGTAAGGATAGTGGACACATTGTTGAACTTACGGTCCTTGATTTTTAATACAAGCTAAAGGAAAGGCGGTGAAAGAAAGAAGACTAAAAAACCAACATGAATCAAGTTATGAAAAGGTTGCTTCAAAAATTTTTTTAAAAGTTTAAAAATAACACAATGTTTTCTGTCAACTTTTATAATAATCATTACATAATTACTTGAACACTTCTCTTTTGACCTCTGGCCCACACCTTCAACCGAATTTCATTGAAATTCCTCAATAACTTTAGGAGGAGCAACTATTAATGATAAGTCTCCTGTCGAACATTAGGAAGACCATCCTCTCAAACAGCCATGCACCAACAGAGGCAACGGTACATTGAAATGAATTCAAAACTGCCTACCATGTGCTGCTTTTGTTGAATTGCAGTAACATATGCAAATAGAGAAAAAAAAAGACTATTTGTTATATTAATATACATATTTATATTCACACACACACATATTAGTGACACCCCTCTTAACGAGGACAATCTATTCCACAAAACATCTCATTAGATGAAAATTTGTCAAGTCAACAATCATACCAATGGGATTTCAAGAATAAGAATATCAGACCCCTAAAACCTTGATAGTAACCTTGTAAATAATGTATAATATACTAATTACTTTCTAAATAGTGTATAAAACAAATGAACATGTAAATGATAAAATAAATAGATCTTATATTTCATCAAATGTCCGACCATCTGTTAGTCGGAAAATAAGCACCTAGATACTAGATATAATTGAGGACAATTATAAATCAAAACTAGATGATTCTGGACATTTTTTTCATCAAATTTTATAGTTTTCTTGAAAACTAAAAATGTTTCGCTAGGAGATTTTTCTTTTGTTAATTGAAACCTCTTGCTAAGTGAAGCTTTTGCTTAAAGAGTTTTTTGCTATGAGATTATATATATATGAAAATAACAATTGGAAGTTGGGGGGGGAATCGAGGGATAGGTGTTACATCTCAAAATTTTTCATTATTCCATGGGTATAGTTTGATGCATTTCAACAGGGGACTACTATCTCTTTCAGAGAAAAAAACACTTGGAGCAGTTCATAGAGAAAAATTTGCTACTAATATGTTTGATGCTGAAGAAGGGAATGTGAATATTTCTGTTCGGTTGTTTAGTAGGAGAGGAGGTATTTGTATCAGTGTAAATAAAGGTAACATTTGTTATTTTCTCTGAAAAAGATGGCTGCCCCCTGCTGAAATGCATCAAACTATACAGCCATGGAATGATATGAAATTTTGAGATGTGACAGCTGACTTGAGTTTCTTTCTTCACCTTCCAATTGTCATTTTCATCTACATTCTGTCAGATCACTTCACATCCACTATATATATATACATATACTTATGGAGTCCTCACAACAAATTTGTTTCATGCTTCTTTGCAATTATCAAGTGAGTTCTAATAAAAATTAATACAAGATCTTATACACACAGGCTACTTTCAAATTAATCAAGGTATTCCATTCCCTGAAGACTAAAAATGTATGAATGTCCGAATCTTGAGGTTAGGAGGTTCTATTATCAGTCTTTATATCCCCTGCAAAGTCATGGGAATCATTTCCAATGATGAAATACATGGGTGCACCTTGGCCCATGACACAGAATGAGAACAATCAAGGACAATAAAACAAACATATTTATACAATCACGTAACTGAAACGAAGCAAAGCTCAAGTTAAAAACAGTGTACAAATCAGAAGAGAATTTATGAAAGGAAAATAGAATTACAATTATATGCTGTAATCATGATGATTATTGATCAATATAATCCTAATTGTGAAGTTTCAGGCCTTCGATCACTTGCTGTTTAAAACAGTGCAAAAATTTATCAGCCTCTATTTTGAGAAAACGTACTTTGGGGTCTGATTTTCAAGTACTAATTTCCTTTAGATAGATATTTATGAATATATAAAATGAGAAACACAGGGGTTTTTCAAGATATCAGGAAAGTATCACTTCTGAAAATGAAGAGGTCTGATGAATCACTCAAGAGAAACCATCATGTGACCAACATCTTTTGACAAGTTATGATAGGAGCGATCAATCAAAAAATTGGAAAAAAGAGTTAAATAATTGTTGAGCAGTGATTACTAAAACTGTCCGAATTTCTAAAAATAGACGAGAATGGTGCTGGACAGAAACTGAGGGATCATTTTGCATAAACTTACATTGCAAATTGACAACTCCCCACTAAAAACCTACTTAAGGGGAGGATAAAAAAAATAAATAAAAAAACGTTTTTCTAGATATAATCAGTACTAAATGATATTTTAAGCTTTCTAGCTAGTATTACTAGTATGCATTATACATATGAACATGGATAATCAGCCTGACCCACAAACTGAAGACATATATGGCTACAGTTTGGGTGAACAGTTTCTAATGAAGATTTTTTAAAGTTAGATTCAAGTTTTAGTTTCAAACAAATATGCTGAAATTTTGGTATGAGCAAGTCACTTACTACCTCATAAAATACTTAAAGAATGAAACCAAACAATCCTAGCTTCAATGATATCAGCAAGGAAGTTGTATCAAATACTACACAGCATGGATCTTTCAGAAAATATTTCGTAAACAAGCTGAGCAACACTTGGGGTTGCCAGTTGTTCAATTGCAAGTCAACTTAATTGATATGATTATACTGTAGTGTTGTACAGATTACTAATCAATATTTTTCTTAATTATCGAGAGTTTGATGAACACTACACTAGATCTCTTGATAAAGAAGTCTGTAGCATACAGAATCTTTATCAATAACTATGAACACATGAACTTCTTTCTGCATTTGGTTCATATTCTTCATAATCAAAACTTTGAAAGAAGTGATTCTCTCTTCACCATCATTATTTTCCTTTTGCATGTCAATCCAAGTTTCATTATTCATAGTCTCTGGATGTGATACAATTAGTTCATTCACATCTTCAGTAATCAATTGATTCTAAAGCTGAACAACTTCCTCTGCTGAGAGCTTCAGATGTATACTCAAAACATCTGAAATTTGATATCAAATCTAGGCATAACTTTTTCCAACTACCTTGCACTGGATTCCTTCACCTCATCCCAGGAGACTCTAACAATATCGATAGTATTCCAGATATTGTATCCTTTCCAGAACTCTTTTAGGTTAGGCCAAGCTATTTAATCAATTGCCTTGATGGCCTGTTTGATAATTCTTCATAATATTACTGTTTGATCCATTGGCTGAATTTCACTTTTATTTGGAAACAAAAATACCAAATCAATTTCTGGATCAAGATCCTATAAAACTTTAGGATATACGACAGCTTTAATGCTTCAGATTATGAATTATTCCTGAGACAATATTCTTTAACTGCAGGAACAACATGAACCCTGAACCAATATTGAAACATGGCTGCAGTAATCTATGCCTTTTTTTTTTTGTTTCCTTTCCAAATGACTGGTAGCATTCCTTCAGACTTCCCTCTCAAAGCTCTATGATTTTCAGCGTGATAGACTCCAAGTTTAAAGTCACCAACTAAATTGCAACCAAGAAATAGTGTCAGTCTGTTGTTAGCTACTTTGTAGTCCAGGTACAATATTCTTAACAGATGAACATGTCCTTTCAGGCATCTTCCAAAATAAACCAATCCCATCAACATTAAGAATTTGCTATGCAGTGTAACCCCCTCCTTCAACTATGTCAGCAAGAGTTTGAAGAAATTCTATTGCAGCTTCTTTATCTGCACTAGCTACTTCTCCAGTCCATTTAAAGCTGCCCTCTTCCTGAACCTTTCAAACCATCCTTTGCCTGCCTGAAATTCTGGAGAATCAGCAGTCGGTTAAAAGTGTTCCTTCCCATCTGCATATAAACTAATAGGCTTGCCTTGAATTAAAGCAAGACTTGGGCATTTTTTTCTGTGCTGGTCATCAATCTATACTTTTAATGAACTTTATCTTTCCTATCACTATGCCTTCACATATTTCCTGCATTACGTAGACATCGTTAAATTCGGTTTTCATCCTTAATGGAAGAAACAGCTGATTTGCTCAAGTTCAAAGCCTTGCTTATTGAGGATTGAGATTGGCTGGTTTCCGAACAATTAATAATATCTATCTTTAACTACTGTATCAGTTCTATGGGGCCACACTTCTTCACATTCAAATCTGCATTACAATTTTTACATTTTGTACTCATTTTTCAAACACAATATATGATAAAAAGTCTCAAATACATACAAAAAAGGTCTCCAGACACAGGTTGTGCATAATTTATGCAGTGAATAACTGTCATGGCATCAAATGAGCAGTGTTCAGGATTTTTTTTTTTTTTCCAAGTATTACACTCCAGATCTGATTTTTTTTTGCATGTTACAGTTATTAAAAAGACTATCTAGAAAGTACCAATGGTATATAATAGTGTGAATTGTTAGGCGTATCACTTAAATGGGTACATGTAAGATCTTGTATTGATTCTTATCAAGACTCACTTGATAATCACAGAGAAGCATAAAACAAATTTGTAGAGAGGATTCCATAAGTATACTATCACATTAGCTCTTATTTGAAATACTGAGCACTTCATATCATTATTAGTAAAACTAGCGGGGAATCCTGGTGTTACCTGGGAAAAAGAAACCTCAAACAACATGAGCAATGAAATAATGCTAAACTGTACATGGAAGTGTGCATAGACCCACCTGAGGTGAGCAAGAAGTTATTTTATCCTTGGGTAACACCAGCAATCCCTTTTAGTAGATTTTTTATATATATTTATATACAAAATCACACAAAGCAGAAAAACTCAAAGAAATTTGATAGGGTTAGTTATGCATACATGGGAGAGAAAAAGGAAAACTGTGTTAGTTTCTATTTTTCTTTCATCAGAGTTGAGCAGCAGCAAGTTAAAAAGAGATTACCTGTTAGAAGAGACCTTTGTTGCAAACTAACTGATAAGCTCTCACAACCATACAATCATCTCTTGTTACATAATCCAGATCAACTTATTCAAGTGAGCACTACACATACTCCAAAATCAACACTACAAAGTTGGTCTACCGATCAGAGTTCCCCTACCTCAAGTTTTTAAATTTTGTTATTTTTATTCACACTTTTTTTTTTTAAATTAACTATGTACAAATCAGAACCAGCTCTGTAAATTTGTTCTCTTATCATCACTGAGAACTTTTTCTTCAAATATTCATAAGATATACATCATGGTTCTCTTTATTTGATTATCAATTAAAACACTGCATTGCAATGGCTATCAGTGGTTGAAATATCAGACATTCTCCCACAAAGGATTTCTATAGGCTCCTTAGTAGAAGGGAATTTCTAACTTTTGAAATAAACAGAAAAAATATTTTACTATTAACCAAAACAGTACTAGCTAATAACAAACAAATGCTTGGGTAGGTATTAATAGGACATGAATTCTTAATATCTACAGGCTTCATTCACTAAACATCTCAAGTTAATTGTTCACACACGGAAATAAAGAGCTCCCTTCAAATGTCTAGTGTTCCATTTATCTAGGATTCATCTTCAGCCATTGCTCTATTTCCAGGCTTTCAACAGTACCAGAGATTTCACAATGTGATGGACTGCTCTCCCAACCATTAGAAGAGAAAGGATTCATCACACTGGTTGAGCCATTCAAGCCTGGTTTTTTTTTAAAGGTTACAAAGTGGCAACAACATAATGGATGAATGGATTTCATTCATGGCAAAATTATACAAACATAATGATCATGTGACCTCTCTATGTATTTGAAACAGCCACCATATTCAGACATTTCATTCATGTGTGCTACTTATCCCTGCCTCAACAACACTACAGTACAACAGAATTTAAGCAAAATGCATGTTGATATAGAATGATACACCACTAATCATATTTCAAGGCAGAACTATTCTACATCTGAGACCATAAAGCCATGAACAGACTTTATAGACAAGTTGCACGAATAGTGTTCGTCACTAACAAAGACAGGCAAATTCAAATTCGCATGATAGGTGAAAACTGAATAAATACTACAATATGAAAGTAAACATAGATGCATTTCAAGATAATTGTACGAAAGGACTATAGAGGTATATAAATTTTCAGTCAATTCATCAGTCACATGATCTAATTATTTTTCAAAATGACGACTAGAGTTGATTCAACATATTTTCACGTTTACTTTTTTTGTTCATGACCTACCACTAATGATTTTGAGCATAATACTATTTATCCCAGCAGATTCACTTGTTAGTACAAAGGTGAAACTGAACATCACTTATGCTGCATAAATAACAATATGCACATCTTGGAACATAAACTCTTCCAGGGTTTGCATGGCAAATGTATTTGCTGCAAACAACAGACTTTACAGTGTGAATACTCATCTTCAAACTTCAGTCTATGGTTGGATGAGTGATTTATCTCCTACACTGGACGATTCAAGGGAAGTCGTCCAACTAAAGTGTTAGTGCAGTAGTCTTCAATCAGCTGCTCCGCCAAGTCCATCTTGAACTTGAGGAAGCAACGTTTCTCCTTCTCTCTATGCATAACAGCATGCACAATGTGACCTACAACTACAATTTCAAGAAAAAAAAAAAAAAGATATTGATGCCAACAAATCATGCTCCCTTTATCTTGTGTATCCTATCATGGCTGCCATTACCATGATCGCTGTTGTCATCACTGCTTGCCTCCCAACTCCAAGTTTTATTTTTACTCAAGCCATATTCATTCCTATAATCCGCAGGTGACCTTGATCTGATATTTGATCTACATTTCCTGAACATATTTCCTAATGCTTAAAGAGTTAGTAGAAGGGCCAGATTTCACACAAGCACCAGGATCGTAAGTTCAGATCTCTGTTTTCTTTCCACATATATTTTAATGGAGTCCATCCCATGAATGAAATGAAAACAACGTCAGCGCTGTAATCAAAGATTGGTTTATTACAACTGACTGATACTTGATAGTGATGACTAAACAAAGAAAAAAGTTGTACAGGATCATTAACAGCCATATATTAAGCAACCAGGTAATAGTTGTACTAAAATCAATTTCATGTCAAAGATGCTTGCTTACTTTCAGGTTTTCTCGAACCATTCATTCACATAATGCTGGCATAATATAAAGTGCTTATTTTCATGGAACAAGAGGGAATCAATGTTATTAGCAGTAACAATGAACTGTAATATGCTCATGATGAAAAACAAAATTGAGGTTATTTGTATGCTCCAATGGGTTGGGTTGAAGTTCCTGATCTAATCTGTCTTGACCAATAGAATCAAGTAACTTTCAGCAGTATTACATCTATAGGATATCTATTTCGAATGTTATTTCTACTTTACAAGCTCCAAAAACTAGTTTTAATTGTTGAGGGCAGATATCATCTTCATTCGCAAAGATTGCCTGTCAGGTCATTTCAAGTTCATTCAGTTTACCATCTATACTTCTAAACAGCTACAAAAAGGTCACTGCTCAGTAGCTTTTTGAAAAGAAAATGTTTACTTGCAAATCTCAATGAATACTATATTAAGAAAATGTAATTTGATATTATGTGCATAAGAAAACTAAATTCATAATGAAAAAGCTATTCAGAGAAAGTGAATGATTAAAATACAAAACACAAATACATGTGAAAGACAATGTATGCATAGAAAACTTAATTTGATGTACAGAAAAGAAAGAAGTTGAAAGATTTAGAGAGAAAAGAAAAAATTTACAAAAATTAAGTACTTGTAGAGATAATAGTGAACAGATATCGATATTAGAACAAACATACTGGCATCAAACCAAAAAGTCAAGTCATTCCATTCTACACTTAATAACAATAGTAAAGAATTTCAAGTAACCACAGAAAGTAGACTACACATTTTGGCTGGGATTTCATAGGAAATAACTAAGACAAATCAACAAAATGAATCAAAATCTGGACAAGAGTCTAGGTATTTGATAGTGACTAATCCAGGGTTCTTCAAACTTTTCCAATCACAACCCATTTTAATCTTATTCAATAACATCACAACCCTCTAACATACAATAAATGATCCATTTTATTAGGGTATGAACCTACTACAACTAAAAAGAAGACCACTCCTCACTATTGAAATTCAAATGCAACTGAACTCATGTTTGTTTCAAAGCTATTATCACTATTATGATTTTTGGTGTAATAAATAAATTATTGATGACAAAGGTAGTAATAAGATTAGATATATTCACATTTCAAATCAATTATTTTATGTTCACCAATATTTTTCTCATCTACTCTTTATTTATTCACTTATCTATTATGACCCACTATTAGGTTGGGACTGTAGAATCTGAAGAATCCTGATCCAAACAATGTAACTTCATGGGGAAAAAGAAATTATATATAAAGCAACCTTCAGTAGGTTTTGTTTTTATTCCTTTCAAATCTCAATATATTTTGGTTAACTTTATCTAATCTAGAGAATAAAAATGTTAAATAATCAAAAGTTCTTGGGAGAAGACCATTCAGTATAAACAGACAGCTATTAACATTACATTTCTCTTTAATAGAGACAAATCATAATTATTAATCTTATCTAATTCTCATTGCTTAAGTTACTTGTGTTGCTATTATTATAGCATTACACAGTAACACACATTAGAACAACAAATGGTAGCTAAAAATAGCACAGATAAACAAACCCACAATTATTCTACTTGTTAAACACACTATTCACTAAACATCAATAAGTATTCTTAAATCACAAGTCAAGATTAGTAGAGTGCACAAGGTACAGCTCAACAGAGACAAAAAGTCTCATGACTAGTCATGAAGTTTATAATCACTCCTGTTGAGGAAAGCCTCAATGTATGTTAACTCCACTCATGCCAAATCACACTAAAAAAAAAAAAAACATTTTGAGGCACTCAATAAGGATCAAACACAATGGCATGCAAAAACAACAATCTAACCCATACACTTTAAACAACAACTGCACAATCTATACATTACTAAAATTCTCATGTTTGTTTGTGACATCAATTTGCTGAAACGGTGCATTGCAGCTATAAATATATTGAATTAATGTACCCCTAAAATAAAAATTTAATAGAGAACAGTGATGACTTTTTTCCACATTTAAAAGCCATAATGGATGTAACATATTTTAACAAATAATATCCGAAGTATATAATACTATAATGAGGGGCTATTTGGCACTCTACCTAAAAACTCCTATTAAATTGTACTTGTGTTCATACCATTATATGTAGATGATATTATAAATTCTAAGTAATCATCCTTTCAGTAACTTCATTGTCCATCAGAGGTTCAATTGTTTAGGGTTTTATGTAAATTTTACCCACAAATGGATTTTTTTTTTTTACATACAAAGTTTTTTTATAATTTTTTTTTTTTTGTATTCACTGTTTGTTCAGTTGTTAATTAGCCCAAATCCTAAAACTACACTAAATTACTTGCGCTATATACATATTGGCCTCATTATGCATCTTTGCTAAAGTCATGAAAACCTCTTTTAAAACCTTCAGATATGTACGTTCCACACTTTTGTAACTGCATTTTTAGTTTTTAGATGCATCTCTATGAGACTTTTGGGTTGGTTCATCCCTTCAGGAGAACCCTTTTCATCTTCCTCCTGTTACTACAACCATGGACAGAGTACACATCATTGAACTTATGGTTCTCATTAGATATTGCATTCACTTGTAATATCGAACCATTGTTGTTCATGATTCTTATCTTTATTATTTATATACTCAATATTTAGACTTGTTTAAAAAAAATTTGGATTAAATTCCCCAAAATGAAATAGAAACAGTATAGAAGCAAATTATTAAAATAATCAAAAGGTGCCAAACAACAATAATAAAAGTAAAAACTAGGGAACATGAAATTATTAAATTTGTACTGCATAAAATTAAATTTTTTTTTTTAATTTATATTCTTACTTATTTTTCCTCGTGTAATAATTTCAAATAAAAGCAATACCTGGCACTCAAAATATAACAAAGATGTACATGAAGATAAGGTGATCACTTGTTTTTGATTTCCTTAAAAAAATCTGAAAAATTTTTATAGAAAAAAAAAAGGTGTCAAGTAGTCCCCATAATGCCAAATAGCCCCACAGTACAGTAGAACATTTTTAAAAACATTCCGTTATCAAACTGGTCATTACTGATGCAAGATAGAATACTCAAATATAACATCTCTTCAGCAAAGTTTGACAACTTATCTGTTATGCTTTTATGATTAAAAAAACAAATGAGAACTAAAAGATGTTTAATATGTTACAGTAGCCATAGCTGTTTATCACTAGACTGTTTTCAGGAAGAAAATCCTCTCCACAAAAGGGTTCATTGAATAAAATAAAAAAGGATCATCACATCATTTACAACAATTCAAAGCAGTTACATTATTAGAAATGTTACTTAGAGAAAGAATTGCTCCAAAGATTCATAGTCGTTACAAGCAAAGACTTTTTTTTTTCGTTATTGAAATATGATATACAATACAAACAGGTTGTATAGAATTAATCACCCATCAGTTTTACAGTCAAGGAAAATTTACTATGTGTCAATGATTTAATCATTTGCCAGTTGGCTTCCTCGCAATCAGACTTGGTTAAAGTGAAAATTTGGCACGTGTACATATATAAATATCAAATTCATAGCAAATGGAAAATAACAGAAGCACACCCAACTTTTTGAGATTTTAGTACATGAATCTTTATCATTTTCAATTCATTCAGAATTGTGCATAATTTTAAATCTTAAAATGTACAACTTTTTTTTAAATTTCTTAGATGAATAATTGTCATTATTCAAGGTACTATTTGGATTTGCATTCTCATCTTTTTTGGTTTCAGTACAGCCTTTCAGACAATAACTGACTGTAACATAAACCTAAAGAAACCAAAACTGATAAAAAAATAAAGGTGACAATACTAGTTCAAATAATTATTGGAATAATAGCTTCTATTTATATGGATGTACTATTTCAAAATGATAAGAGAAAGTAATTCCACAAATATAACTGTTTGTTTTACCAAAACAATTTATCACCAACTAAAAAAAATAGTTAAGCCCACCAATCTGAACATAAGACAAGTTGGATATTATTTAAATAAGAAATCAAAAATGTAATAGCCTTACATCTTATTTTGGCCTGGTTCAGATTTCAGAATAAATTCCTCAGTTTCATTACTTACACATGCAAACATTTTTTTTTTCAGAAATACTTGGTTTTAAAAATAGATAAACAGTCATTTTAATGCATAAGCCAATATTGAAGCAACCTATGCTGCTGTAAGGAGTACTGAGTGGTGAAGATTATTAGTCATGCAGGTGTCACATACTTGAGGTTATAAACAGTTGAAAAAAGATAACCTGACTTTAAGCACGTTTTCTGCACCCATTGCAGTAAATATTGCAAGGATAGAATTATCAATACAAATATTCAGCAGATGTCGGTCTTATATTTATCTCAATAGAAAATTTTATGAGTAATAGAGATTAGGTGGATAAGACTAATCTAGCAGACACCAACTCATTGACTTCTTACACCAAAGTAAAAATTAAAATATTTCATCATACGGTGCAATTATAATTTTAATTAATTTAACCAAATTTTGTCCCTTCAACTTCACTTGATGAATTATTTTAGATAGTAACTAAAAGGTCTGGGGGTTATAAATCCTATTGTTATTAATTGATAAATGCAAGTTATTACAATAGATTAACTGATTTTGGTGGTATAAATAAATAACACAGGTGAGTTTATAAGCACCTAGGTCTTGAGTAAATATTTCACACATATATGAATAGTGAAGACAGTACATTAATGGCTCTGGAAAATTTAAATATATTTTGTATATTTTTCTATTTGGGAATATTTAAATTAATATATTTTTTCTTCGCTGAGAAAATATTTTCTATCAAATATTTATCAAGAAAAGTTACATATTTGAGTTAAATAAAAAGATTACAATCTCAGAAGAACATATAGCATTATAAAATCACTCAAGTAAATACTATATAGTGCATTTATGAAAAGAACATGTGCATTTAACTGAAAATGAACATTCTGGTCTTGGTGAGAGAGGAGAGAAAAGCCTGTGAGAAAATGTATCTTAATCATTATTTCTAAAACAAAACCTGATTCTCACTTTCCAAGGAACAGTTTAAATAATTCAGTTCATCAAATCTGACTCCAAATAATCTTACTATAATGCAGTCAGTGAAGAGGTCAATGAGATTAAATATCCCCAATAATATAGCAAATAAATGCATCAAATCAGGTTGATTTAATCAAATGGCATAAAATATGGAGTAGTAGGGTACCACGATCTTGGCCAAATAAACTCTGTATTTACTGGAGTACCTAAGTTGAGGAAGTGCATTGAGCAACAAGGCTGACGTGAGCAACGGCTGACAAGGATGAGTGCAAAAATAAATGTCCAGGTGTAGTTTCACTATGAAAGTTATTACAAGAGCTTCTGTGGCAGGTATGCACAACTAGTAGACTCATTATAAGCAACATAACAGAGCACAAGTGAAAACAGCAGTTCATTCAGCCTGACAACCAATGTGTTAAATATAAGTTTGTATGTCTCTGCTTGGCTTTCATAGCAATACAATAGAAATTTCTATATAGAACAGTTTAAAATAGCCTCTGTTCTCTCTATATTTAAAGATATGAATAAAAATATGTTTATTAAAATCAGTATGAGGAATGTTTTAGAATGCTTAAAATATATCAAGAGAGATGTCAGCCTGAAACTTTAATGCTTAGATCTGTAAACTATTTCAAGTGAAGAAAAGTTGAGATTTACAGAAAGAGAGGAAGCAGGAATATATCAGACAATTCATAGATTACCAGGTAAAACATACACTGAAATAATCTGAAAGAACATAAGAGCAAAGATATTGCAAGTAAATATAAAAAATTGAAAGAAAAAAAATCTATACAAGTGAGTTTTATAAAACAAAAAAGAACTTTTGAGAGAATGAAAATACCTAATTTGAACTGAGAAATAATGACGATAACTTGCTCTACTGAAAGCTTGCCAACCAGGATATTTGTTATCCTAGGTAGATGTAGTGGTCTACTTTCTCCAGCTCTGCGTTTTCAATTTTGATTGTTGTGTCTCTGTCCTCAATGCGTTTGTTGTACATGACATTTCTTTAACTGAAGTTCATTGGAAGACCAACTTTTTTGCTTTCTTTGTGAAGTTCATCAACCATCCTTTGGAGATCATTAAGGTTCTCAGCAAAAAGGACAATATTGTCAGCAAATCTGAGGTTACTTAGGTATTAGCTGTCTATTCTGATTCCTTTATTTTCCCAGTTGAGGTTCCAGAAAATCAAATCAAGGCAGGCTGTGAATAGTTTCAATGAGCTAGTATCACCTTGTCTTGCCCCTTTTCCAAGCTGAAAGCATTTATGCCCTTTGGGGATTTCCCCCAAGTTGAAGGCCTCCTTGAAGTCAACAAATGCTATGGCTAGTGGCATTTTACATTCTGCTGCTTTCACTTTTAGCCAATTTACCAAATGGAGATGGTCAAGTAGCTTCTTCTGAAGTCAACCTGTTCACATGGTTGGTTTTCACTAGCTTTTTAGGGATTATATTGGTGATCACATAGGAAAAAAATTTGTAGACGCAGCAGATTAGACTTATTGGCCTATAGTTGTTTAGATCTTTCATGTTCCCTTTTTTCATATAAGATGATTGCAGTATTCCAATTTTTTGCGACTTTACTCTATTTGAGGCTCAAGTTGAGCAGTATGGCTAGTTTCTTTACCTGCTTTTTGAATAGGTCGAAGATGACATTATCTGGCCCGAGGCCTTTCCTTTGTTTGTTTGATGGTTTGCTCCACCTCCCTTGGACTAACTTCTGGGAAATAGTTGAATAGATTACCTATGACTTGTATATCTTGTTCATTGTTCTGTGTCCTTTATTTGGAGGAATAGAGGTTTTTGCAGATTTCTTGGGTGTGTTCAACAATTCAGTCCCTATCAGTTGTTAAATCTCCATTTTCTTCAAGCCCACTAGTTATTTGACAGAGATTATTTGATGGTTTTGAAGCCCCGACATTTCTGAGAATGCTTTTGATGACTGTTGTTGTCGTCATCTTCTATCTTCTCGTTTCTTATGGATGGTTTTGAAACTTTTCTTTCATCGTCATGAGTGGCTTGAGATTTATTTAAGATTTCATTAGTGTTTTAAAATAAATTGTTATGACTGTGCTGGGCTCTTCAACATAATGACAGCTAAGCACAAATTATTCTAATTTGAAGACAAGTTTTGGTTCAATACTGTAGACTAATTAGAATTACTTCCTTACAAATGGTTTCATTTTACAAAAAAATCCATTATCTTCTTAAATTTCTTTTTTTGATGAGAAGAGATTAGTCTCAAGAAACTCCAAAAGGGATGGAGATTTTTCTTCAATATTCTAATTGAATTTTTAAAAATAATTTTAATATATCTAGATCAGCTAAGCAAAAAATACATAAATCAGATCAGTTCTGTTAATTTGGAGAACCAATGGAGCACTAGTAATAGTCATTTAAAACAGGCATTTAGTCATTGATTTCCAGTCTGGTATCCATCTTAAGTTGTTTTATGCTTGATTAAGAGTCAACTCTCAATTTATCAACTTTTCAATCCCCTGAGAACCTTTTTTTGTCGGTTATTAATTAATCCAAGCTTATTTTTCCCACCTCTTCAAAATCTGGGGATAATGAGTGCGTCTCATTTAAAACAAAGCATAGAATAATATCTACACTTAGCAAAGATAATGAATGAAGATTACATGAGAAAAAAAAAAAAACTTTTATTCGGACAAAAACCTTTTTTCCTTTAATAAGAGGAACACATAATTAATCCAGATATATTCATTATACAAAATGAACAAGATAATTTTGTATTTATTGTCACTATATATATATATATCTCTTTAAAAACAATTATGCCAAGTGACAAAATTACAAGAGTAAAAGATAATGTTAGGTTCAGCAACCAATAGAATAGCAGAAAAATTTCATTCTGACAATAGGTTAAGAAACAGTTGGGTAACATCTACCATTACTTCTTGTACAAATGCCAGATAGTTTTCCTCTCGCACAATAAAAACCAACAAACTCAACCAAGGTCACCAACTACTACTACACAGAAAATACAACCAACTTACAACTCTTGCCAACAAACATCTACCCATCACCACTAACCAAAATGCAAATGAGTGGGAAGAGAGAAGATGAACATTTTTCATCTCAGTTTGATAAGATAGAGAGAAAAAGAAAAAAAAGGGGGGGGGGTCTTTCTTCCACCACAGAGAAACTACTTTGATCAAATCTACATTTATTTCAGGAAACCAAGCAGTAGTCATTTACCGTTGTTCCAATGACATTTGCAAAGGCATTCACAGATACTTCACAAGGACATAATGCAATGCAAAACTTATACACTTATTGTTTACATCAGTTTTACGGATAATGTCTGAAGACCATGTCATTGGTCCAAATAGAGGAACAAAAAAAATAAGCAAACAAAAATTATTAGGAATAGAGAAAACTAAAAAAATCGGTAGAAATTTGATTTGAAGGCACCAAACATTTGTCATTTGAATTAACATTTTATCGGTTGCAATTTACAGTTTCATCGACTTTTTTTTCTGAAATAAGTGAACATTAGCTACATTAAGTAGTGCAAATGAAAACTCATTCCTAAATTGACTTCAAGAAAAAGTAATATATAGGTATGAAGTAGGCCTTAAAAATTTAATACTTCTAATTTCAAAGTAGACGTGCCATCTTTATTTCAATCACCTTTAATGTAAGTCGATCATCAGAGATGAGGTGAAGCAACACTTAGGCTGAGTACCATGTTAGATTTATGTACTTGCAAATGAGACCCTCCAATTTTGTTGACCTTGAATTTTTTTTTTTTTTATATCTAATAATGCTGTAATAGCTACTGCTTACCCAGTCTCTGGATTGATTGGCTTGAGAATTCAATTAATTTAAAGAAAAAATCAAGTCAAGTCAATTTAAAGGAAAAATCAAGTCAATTCTAACTGTTGCTTATCCATTAACTACCAATGGCAAAGATTGATAGTTATCCATTGCAAGATAAAAGCCTCGACTCACAGATAAAACAGAGTTGCTATCAATCACAATTAAATGGGAATTTTACTGAGTTAGCCATAGAACTGCAGCAACAGAAATTTCCGTCATTCTCAGTTAAGAAATATATACAATAAAATATAATCTTGCACTGTTATATTTAGATTTGAAGTATCATTTGGAAAAAAGAAGATTCAGAACAAGGTAGAAAACTTTCTCCCAATTATTAGTTTTGTAATTGAGAAATAAGCAATGGCCAATTAGAATAAATGATAACAATGAAGAAAACTCTTTGTACTTTCCAAAAACTGGAGATGAAATGATAGATTGGTACTCCAGAATTTAGCACAGAAACAGGGGTACCAAGCCAAGCAAATACTGCAGAATCAGATTTAAGTAACTTTTGTTCTGTTATGGTAACTTTTATTCAAGCACAGTTCAGGAAAACAGCAACAGATTACAAGTAAAATATATTGGGGGAAATGCCAACGTTAAATTCAGTTTGCACTTTAACTTGCCAGAACACGAGCCTCAGAGAATTTTGGATTTATTCCAAAATATCTAACCTTTATAATCTCGATTTTTATGTAAGCTACATGTGGGTGTAGAATAGTATATTTCCAAAGTAAATTATTTGGACCAACGACTATCCCATTTTTTTTCCTATTTAATATTTCACTTTTCTAGAAATATCTTCTGATGTTATATATAACAAATCTCACACCATAGCTACGAGTTGAACCCATAGCACTATTAAAAATATGATGTTCAAGTCAGCAGAAATTGATATTGATTTAATGGATAAAAATGCACACTCCAATAGAAATTTTTTTTTAAAAACATCAATATGAATTGAAATAGTACTCAACTTCATAGACAATAATTGGTTTATACATTGCATTGAAGAGAAGAGATAAAAATAGTCAACATTTTAAAATAAGAATGAAAATTTCAGTATACATTAAACAATGAAAATGAAATGGTAGGTCAAGAAATCCATGATGTTAATGCATTCTTTGTGGCATAAATGGGAGAAAAAGGAAAATGCATTAGTCCTGTAAAGTTTCAAGTTGAAAGTTCCCATTAGTTAATGAAAAGAAAATTGAAAGCTATGAAAAAGCTGTTTTGTTTTGTTTGTTTTTTTTTACTAAGCAAAATGGATTGTACATCAAATACTGGCCAATCATAAATTGTATATATTCTTACATAATTAAGATTTTTAGCACAATAGTTTAGAATCATTATAAGTCAAATTCTGCAGGCTGCAAGCCGCATTTTTAAGGTACCCCTTGTTTACCTGTCAACAAGTCTGTTTGTTAGTCTGTTGATAAGATATCTTCGAAAGTACTGAATAAATTTCAGTAAAATTTAGTGTAAGGCATAAGAAAGAGATGGCCAAATTTTGGGGCCAATAAAAAAGGAATTTTTTTGATTGAGAAAAATTTTTTCGTTTTTTTTAATTACATTTGTATAGATACTCATGGCCTCCTCTCAATACCTCACATGTCTCAATGAATTTTTAGAGTTCCGTAGAGAGGTGGACATAGGCTACAGGAGAACTGACTAAATTTGGGAGTAGATCTATGCACTATTATTTCCTGTAAGTCGTAGTTATAATATAATATCGTAATAGTTCCAGGTCTGTGCACCCAATATCTCCAAAAATTCTCAATGAAGTTATATCTAATCAAAGCCAAAATTAAGATTAAAATCTGATACCCTATCCATTCTCAAACCATAATCCAAAACCTTTTTGATAGATTTTCTATATCAAAATTATACCAAAATACAATATTTTTTATTGAAACCAGAATTCTATACAGAAACAGACTCCTAAATTTCCTCCATTTGTGATCAACCTAGAGTATCATAGGAAATCAAAGACATTTTACTATTACAATAAGATATGCAGTTTAAATAAGCCCAAATACTAGTATATATTTTTCAGTGATTAACTATATATAAAAGCTCCAATTTTCCTATTTAAAGCATTATTCTCAACAGATCAAAACTTTTAAATTATCAAATAAACTTTAGAATCTATCAGATCAAAGCTAAAAGTATTTTGTCTACACTGACTACTGACTCATACTTTTTACAGCAATTAGCTCTTTATAGAAACTAACTAAAATAAAGAAAGTATTATAGCAAGT
Organism: Thysanoteuthis rhombus; assembly: GCA_963457665.1. NCBI lineage: Eukaryota > Metazoa > Mollusca > Cephalopoda > Oegopsida > Thysanoteuthidae > Thysanoteuthis > Thysanoteuthis major. The sequence goes on from OY735200.1 coordinate 58,684,218, forward strand.
GTAAGGTAATTAACTTCTCTTCCAGAACCTAGCTTTACAAAGATCTAATTAAGACAGAATTAGTTTTTGTTTCCAACCAAATTACTTATCAAACAATTCAAATTTAACTGGTAAATGTTTTTGGCAATCTAGAGCGTATCTGTTGTAGTCCAAAAATTCTTGAAATTTTAGACTAATGCGACTTATTTCGAAATTATTCTATAATTGAAGAGAGATGTTCCAAGAGTTTTCCAGGGTTGTTTCAGAAGTAATGAATCATATCAATTCATAAAACATCGATAAACTTAATACATTATAAACTTGATTCACTGTGCGGAAACTTTTCTGTAATTTTAAAAATTGTTGAATGAATTATGAGACTTTGTAGGAAGATTAGTAGAAACATCAAAAATATACTCAAGTCTCTAACTCCAGCTTTCAAAGCAATCTTTATCTAAATTAAGAGATTCGAAAATCAAGCACTTAAAAATGGGTAATAATACCAAAAACTATGTGAACCTGTTGCACCAACAACCAACATTGTTCTAAAATTGTAGAAAAAAATAGATTGTTATCATGGGGTTTCCACAGAGATCTTTAAAATACCTGTTACCACACAGTAACTTATTAAATATATTGTCTATAACTTTGAGAAATCATTAACATTCAAGGCTTACTTCAGGCAATTGAAAGGTTGTTGTTGATGTTGGCATAACATTTCAGCCAATCCACTCTACAGCCTTTGTCAGGTATCCAATCAGTAAGAAAAGAGAGAGGACCTTTTTATGGCAACAGAAAATGGTCACTAATATACCAGTTTGGTTTATTTCTAAGACTGGAGGTAAGCGGGTAATCTCCTAAGTTAGTAGTGACAACACCAAGATAGTTTTCACAAGCAAAACTCTTCTTCCAAAATGGGAGAAGAGAAGAGTTTGATAAAAGATTGCATTTATTGCATCCCATGCAAATGTGGGAAAAATACAAGGGAGAAACCAACCATCCCACTAGAGTCAGCTTAAAGAAACAAAGCCATATCCAAAGAGGAGCCAAAAAATCTACCATGTCAAACCATAGCTGGAGAAAGTCTAGCATCATTCTCTTTGGGATGAGTCCCAGATGGTCAATTGGAAACATTGTTAAATAGTAAGAGAATTAAAGAGGCGAAATATGTTGACTCATCAGCTAGTTACATAAAGTATATGTCAGGCCGGTACAGATTTCAACACTGATTTTCTTTGTTCAACAGAGGAGTTGGGGAATACCCTTATATATAAATTAGGATCAACTTAGTTCCATGAGTGGAAGTGAATAGTATTGTCTGTGTACCCCATGTTAGTGGAATGAACCAAACTGGTTGATAAATTAATGAGCGTTTCCCATCACCATCTTGTTTTAAAGACTTTTGGGTTTGTTTTTATCCTTTATTTCAAAAGAAATCCCTCTTTCCTTACAAATTATACACCTGAAGAAGGTTGACCACCCAAAATGTAACCAAATCAATAACAAAAGAATTCAGTTGTCCAAACAAAGTTTGAAATGATAAGTAGGCTATTCTGCATCTCAAAAGTTGTACCTCATACCAGATCAATTTTTTTCCACCCAATTTTTCATTTGAGAGCATATTCTTTAGCTTTATAAACTATGAGTATGTAATATAGGAATCATTTTTTTTTTCTCCTTTTCACAATTTTGGGGCTTAAAATACATACTTGAATTAAAATTAGACAACTCCTGCACCAGAAGTACATACTGTATACAGCCTATAAAAAATCTCTACACAAAGCAAGCATCCATAAAATGACCAGGTGTAGTTAAGCTATGAAAATTATTACAAAAGCTTCTATGGCAGGTATGCACTATCAGTAGGCTCATTATAAACAACATAATAGAGTACAAGTGAAAACAGAAGTTCATTTAGCCAGACAACCAATGTGTTTGGCTTCCATGGCCATACAATATAAATTTTTACGCAAATCAGTTCTAAATGGTCACTTGTCTCTTCAAAGTTAAAGATATAAACAAGAACTACATTTCTTTTTTGTTAGCCTGAGATATCTAAAGCAGTTCCAGCATGAGACTTTAATGCTCAGATCTATAAATCATTCCCTCTGAGGATATGACAATATTTGGAGATAATGAATATATACCTGACAACTCAAGAATTGTATGATGCAACATGCACCTTAGGAAGGAAGAACTAACTGGCTGGAACCTAGTGAAAACCAGATGAAAATACTAGTTTGAATTCATATTGGGTTGTCCAAAACAACTTTTTTAAATTTCTTTAGCCATCATTCAGCCAAGTTCATAATCCAATCTGCCCAGCAGTCTCGGCCCAGAATTGCACTAGGTGCCCTTTGCAGTCTTCCAGAGAATTAAATTTCTGAATAAATAGTAATCTAAAACTACAATGTCCGATAAATACAGACGTTAAGTGAAAGCTTCCCAGCCAAGCCATAATTTCTATCTAGTCATCAAAGAAATACGTGGTCTAGCATTATCCTGATGGAATATTACACCCTTTCTTTCAACTAATTTCAGGAGCTTTTCATTGATTGCTGCCTTCAATTGGACTAATAGAGAAAAGTACTAGCTCAAATCAATCATTTACTTCTGCAGATGGAGCTTATAGTAGTTTACTCCCTTCCAATCCAACCATATACACAGCATCACCTTCTTCAGATAAACATTAGCTTTTGGTACTGTTAGTTGTGGCTCATTTTGCTTGTTCCACAAGTTCTTACATTGTAAAATATCCACCTTTTATTGCCCGTCACCATTTCTTTCTTTACAAAAGAAAAAAAGGGAAAGAAAAAAAAACTGAACATTTTTCTTAAACATTTTGCACTGGTTGAACACAGAAACAGTCCATTAATTTCTCAACTGAATTTATGTGGAAGTCACATATCAAAGCAACTAATATAACCAAGAAAATAATTCAATACTTGATTTGGATATTTTGAATATTTGGCTATCATATATCATTGATTAATTTCAAGTAATGTCTTCATTTGATCACTATCAACCACAACTGGTCTACCCAACCATGGAGCATGATTCAGTGAGAAATCTTTTGAACCATTCAATCTTCCCCAGTAGCTTTTGCAAATCAGCATAAATCTTTTGCATTTCAGTTGTATTTTTACCTTTCTTAGAATAAAGCATAATACGCCCAAAATGTTTCTCAGCGTCTAACATTTCAATGTTATAACAGATAAACAAGCATACATCAATACTGAGTTTCTTTTAATACATGTTAATATAAAAGCTATTACAATGCAATCAAAAGTTATCTTCTGGAATAAAGTTAGAAAATAAACATTCATACTGCAATCCATCAATAAAAACAATGAACTTTTTGGCCCACACATTGTGTTTTAGATGGCACATTAAAAATCATGGGGATTAGAATAAGACAAATCTCAATCCAATGTCACACCTGTTCCCAATCTCTAAAATACAGCTTGGAACTGACCAGCGCATAATTGAAATCACATCTCCAGTCATACCTCTATTCGTTTAACACAGGATAAAATTCCCTTTGTAGATTTAAATTCAAAAGCAGTGTTTTGTAATCAACCTACACATCAAACAAATATGTCTAATAGGAAAATGAACAAAGCTCAATGCAGAAATTTAAAAAGCAACCACAATATTTGATCAAGAAATCTATCACTAATTCATTCTAGAATAGTCATTTTGAGGGGCTTTTTGATAAATTGATTCAATCATTGATGCAATGAGTATAAAAAGTTTATTAAATTTCAATGATTAGTAGGATTTCATTTAATCTTTAAAATGCAGGTATACTAAGTGTTCAAATTTCATTGTTTTCTTATTGTAAAACTGTTACTGATTTGACTTTATTTTCCTAAACTAACAACAATGACTCGCGTGTAGAAAGAGAGAGGCGGGAGAAAAGGGAAGAGAGAGGCGGGAGAAAAGGGAAGAGAGAGGCGGGAGAAAAGGGAAGAGAGAGGCGGGAGAAAAGGGAAGAGAGAGGCGGGAGAAAAGGGAAGAGAGAGGCGGGAGAAAAGGGAAGAGAGAGGCGGGAGAAAAGGGAAGAGAGAGGCGGGAGAAAAGGGAAGAGAGAGGCGGGAGAAAAGGGAAGAGAGAGGCGGGAGAAAAGGGAAGAGAGAGGCGGGAGAAAAGGGAAGAGAGAGGCGGGAGAAAAGGGAAGAGAGAGGCGGGAGAAAAGGGAAGAGAGAGGCGGGAGAAAAGGGAAGAGAGAGGCGGGAGAAAAGGGAAGAGAGAGGCGGGAGAAAAGGGAAGAGAAAGGCGGGAGAAAAGGGAAGAGAGAGGCGGGAGAAAAGGGAAGAGAGAGGCAGGAGAAAAGGGAAGAGAGAGGCAGGAGAAAAGGGAAGAGAGAGGCGGGAGAAAAGGGAAGAGAGAGGCGGGAGAAAAGGGAAGAGAGAGGCGGGAGAAAAGGGAAGAGAGAGGCAGGAGAAAAGGGAAGAGAGAGGCGGGAGAAAAATAACCAGATCACTACCATGTCATTGAGATCTTTTTTTTTTTTTCTAGTATTACTTGTTCCTTGATTAATTCTCAGTTGATTGAAGTGTTTTTTTATTCCAATTGAATCGCAAATGGTCCATTATGACACCTCAGTCTGTTTAGCTCATCCAAGCCCCCATTAAAATAATGGAAATATCTTTTGATCTGAATTCTCCATGCTTTGTTCTTAATTATCAGGGTTACATTTCTGTCTCCAGAGTATTTTACTATGTCATGCAACAAAAATAGTCGATGATAAATAAAACTTGGATAGCATAACTGATTGCATTGAAATTCAAAGTTTTAAACAAATTTAAAAAACTTATTTGAGAAATTTTGGATCAGAGAATTTTACGTACACCCAACTTTGAATCTTACTGATCCATTCCAGGGTTGCCAATTTGATTGCTTCAGGATCAAAATTTAGCCCTTTTGGTTATAATGGCCTGAACATCTATAAACATCAGCAGCAACTTGACCTTCAATGATATTACTACTGCTATTACACTTGACTAAGGCCAATATTTTGATTGTAAAATCTGTGACTAAACAAGATAAAAAGCTAAATCAAGTTCCAAAAGAGCTAAAGTGGTAACCCAGCTCAAAACATATGTTCTGTTGAACTAAACCTGTTCAGCTGATTAGCCGTACAAATGATTGGTCTTAATATAAGTATAAATTCCCTACATAATTTACCTATTTCCCCAATTTCATTAAATAGAGCTGGCAAATTTTGTAGTAAAAGGATTTTCTTGGTGCATAATTTTTCTTTTTTGAACCACATGGAAAAGCTAGATTCATTACATTAATTTCTAATTTTTTTACGAGGATTACAACTTCAAACTTTCATAACTTTTGATCTGATGAGCAAATTTAGGTCAAATAAAGTACCTCAAGCTCAATAAAATGAATTTCATCTTTTACAATGGCTTTCAGTAATACAACTCGCACAACTAAAATTCACCTGACCTCCCAATTATAAGATCACTCATTTCCTATGCTTTTACATATCTATAATTAAGTTCATGCCCACCAACCAAATCTTGCTATTTTATCGATTCTCCCACACTATAAAACAAATTTAGGGCTGAAAACATTGTTAAATTCAGAAATTTACCAAAATTCAGGTTAAAGATCCAAATACAAGGCAAGGAAGGGAGTTTGTGGATTCTATAACATGAGGTTAAACTGAAAGCTCTGTTGGCCTGTGTCTGGCACAGGCGGGCATAGGCCAGCTGAATCATGTTTAGAAGAAAAAAATTATGAATTTATTATTTCTACAGCCAGACTCCACTCTGTGAAACAGAACTTGAAGACAAGCCCAATGGAAAGATAAGATGTTCGGAATAATATTAATCTCAATTTCCACATGTCAGTTCTTGGTATTTTTAATGAGTGTGTCGCCTGAAACCCTGGGAAAGCAGGAAGGTTGTTCCATTTTTATTTCTTTGTTACTGGTGCTAAGGGGGTTGAATGCAATGTTTATCTAGTCTTATATGATAATACACACAAAAATATACACCCACTTATTTATATATATATATATATATATATATATATATTTGTAACTTTTTGTAACTAAAAATATGCTACAATTAACCTGTTTTTTTTGTGTGTGTGTGTGTGTGTGTATATATATATATATATGCACAAACAAAAAAAACAAGTTAATTGTAGCATATTTTTAGTTACAAAAAGTTGTTGGACAAATAGTCATTTAGACATTTTCCTAACAATTGGTGACAATTCTTGTCATATGAACATACATACCAATTATTAAAAAAATCAATGTCAATTGGTCTTTTTTTGTGTGTATGCTCATTTTTTATTTCTACGTTTTAAACACACCCATTTACCAACACACAGAACTGTTTTCATTTGCTTACTTAATCTTCATAGGTCAACAATGCTATTCAACTTATCACCACATGGGTATATACATACACACACTCAAATAACAGCTTTTTCACACAACTAAATACGCAAACTACCTTCATTTCTCTTTTTATCAGATCATCGCATGTTTATTATGTGTCTACAAGTCAAAAAAAGAGTTACACCTTCTATACCTCTCAAACATTCTGCTTATCAGCAGCCAAATGCTAGCCGATTGAGTAACCCTTCTCAGACTTAGCAATAAAAATCACCACTATTACTACGTGATGCACAAAACTTAACATTGTGGGCAGAGCTGATAATAGGCCAGGGTCAGATGGGAAATGTACGCACCCCCCATTCCAATCCGCTCGTTATGTTTTTTTATATTCTGACAGAACCTCACTGAGGCTGGCAATAGAAGTCAGGTTTATTTCACAATAACAAGTAATAGTGCATTTTACTACGATAAATGTTGACAATATTGTGTAAAATATATTCTGAGCATATCTTTTTGCTTCCCACCATTACCTCTGCAAAAATGGCAGTAGACACCAATGGTTACCAACCAACCAACCAACCAGATCAGAGAATACTACTGTGTATGCAATGAGAGGGGTAGGGGCACCAGAATCCATTTTATTACTTTGAGATGTTATATCTTGCATTACTCTGCTTAGAGTTGTCTAAGGTCACCAATTGTAACTAGTTATTTCATTAAATCCAACGAAATCAGATAACCAATTTTTTTTTTTTTGTTTAAACCTAACACTGGATATCTGACCAGATATGAAATCCCATATGTCACTCCTTACAATCAGTAATTTATCAATGAGGATGGGATGAAATCCAAAGGTTTAAATGTGAACAAAAATTTTTTTAAAACTAGCATTCCAAGAGAAATTATGAATTAACGCCACCCACACATGCTTCTTTTAACCTCATAAATTAAGCAGTGGTGGTAGTAAAATTAAATTTCTTTGATGCTACCCGTATGGTTCGAATCATAAATTCATGATTTCTTTCCCAAAGTTTAAAAAACTAATCCGGTTAGTCACTCAATAGCAACCTTCATGTGACCAATATCTTCAAACAGTATACCATGCTGACGGTGATCATTGAAAAAATTAGAATAAAAAGGTGATCAGAATAAGTTACTTCTCGTGCATTCTATTGGGCAGTCATCACTGAAAAAGTCAGAATTTGAGAAAAAAAAAAAAAAAAAAAGAACGTGAATGCTGCCTTACATAAACTAAGGGATCAATCTAAGAAACTTACATTTAAAAATCCATTGGGGGATGTGGGGAGGGGTTAAAGTTTTCCAAACTCATTGAAGAGTATGTGGATGCGAAATTTCAAGTTTCTACTATAAAAATATAGGGCCTGGCAAAGTTCAAATACCTAGATATGCATACATATATAACTGTCAGAACACATGAATAATCTAAACCCAGCAACTGTGTTTAAACTGGTCTGTTGATGGTAGCAGTGATTAAAAACAAAAATAGAAAAGGAATAAAATATTTACTCTACAAATTTAAGAGGATTTGGCTGTAATGAGCAGATTTGGCAGGTTAACTAGTCGGCAACATAAAATGTGCAGACAAACAGACATGCTTTCAGACTGTTTACATGACATTTAGAAGAAAAATCAAGGGAAAAATGTAAAAAAAAAAAAAAGGTAATGTTCAATGATATTAAAATCAATACACACGTACAAATTGTGAAAGTTCAGAGGTTGGAAATTATTGGTTGGAAACTAGTTTGGGTCACCAACTTAACGCTTGCTTACCACATTGGAACAAGTTCAAAACAGGCGGATAAAAATATTAGAATCTAGAATTGACTTGCTTGCAACACTCATTCTAAAATCACATCACTGACTGATATCAATCATAATTTCTGAGACATCAAATCATCTAGGTCATCAAGCAATAATATCAGGACTTTTTATTTTGATAAAATCAACACAAAAGTCCTTTGCTACATTTTTTCAGAAATCTGCAGATAAGACGAGGAATTTTTTCCCCCGATTGCATCGCTATGAATTCCACTAATATTCTTAAGGCTACAGAGTTTGTTTTTTTTTTCCAGATTACGTTTTCATCTTTGTTGTTCTTCATAACATTAACACATCAAAAAATGATATTTGAAAGTGTAATAGATATGCTCACCAATATGGCAGCTGCCACAATGATACAATCAAAAGCAATCTTTCTGAACAGAGTAAGTTAAAACCAAATGCTCCTCATGCCATCTAATGACAAACAAAGTAACTTTTTGGCCAACAATATATCTGTACATGAACAGAAGATTAAAAACAGAATTGTCAGCAATAGAATCTGAATTGCGTTGTAAACAACTATTTGTCTGTTCCTAGGCTCATATGAAAAATAATCATTTCACTGAGAAGATCAAGAGAAGAAACGCATCACCAAGAGTTATCTCACTGACTGCTGATAGTGAATTATTGTAAGGGATCTGACATGGTAAAAATTAGATCCAAACAGTATGGGCAGAAAAATCAAGTAGTTAGTATTTGAGTTTGGACTTAAAAGACATATATAAAAAAAAAAGATACAGGATACTGTGAATAATCTGTTGTACTTTCGTCCTAAAAGGCATGGTGGTAACCGAGTCATTAATTAAGAATTTTTATGCTCATTTTAATTTTAATTAGTTGTCATTTAACTTATCATTTCAATTTAATAAATTGATAATTTAATCATGTTTTTTACTTACTTTCAAACCAAAATGGCATGAAGTGACCTTTTTAGTTGAATGTCCTTCAATGGTATTTAAAAACTGCCATTTCAAACAAAATTCTTAAAAGATTCTACTGCAGTACAAGAAATTCTGATTTCCAAATCATTTGAAGTTCATATTTGCATAGGCTACTTGCACATTATGGTTTTAACATTGACAAATCTACTAATATCTATTTTTAAAGCACCTACAAAAAATTCCTTGAAATTAACTTAGTATACTTCACAAGTCCCAACATTAACAGGTAGTTACAGGAAACAAGATCTTTCAAATCATTACTAACACTTTGGCATTAGCTTCTATCTACCCATCAGTGGGAAAAAAGTCAATTGCAAGAGCATTATGCCCAAATTACAGACTTTGTATTTATAGAACATTTCACAGTGGTTTTGACAAATTTTACAAAAATTTCCAAACATGAGAATAATTCAAGATTAATATGTAAAAAGACAAAAATGTTGCACGTATTATTCAATACAAAATAGCAAACTTGATAAAAACAATTTTAATCTTTTCCAGAGGATTGGTTCTTTATCTTCCATCACAAAAATTAAGTACAAGGGGTATAATTTTCAAAAGAAATTGAAAATAAAAACTATATTTCTACTGACAGACCAGGGTTTGTTTGTTTTTTTGTATCAAAAACAAGATGCTAGAAAAAATACATTTCAAAAAGAAGAATTTTCTTTTAAATGGATTATCCACATTTATTCTTCAATTGATGCTATTTTATCATGCAGACAGTCTTATTTTATGCAAAGTAGTTCTGCTTTTCCAAGCTAGATTTAGTAATAGAGTAGATAATAGAGACAGTTGAAATTCCATCTAGATGCTAAAGTGGTAGTTCTCCTTCAAGTCATCAGTCTTATAAAATCTGGGGTCACAATATGTGTTGATTCAGGATTTAAACTAAGCCTTAGCTCTCTTTAAATAATCTTATGCATCAAAAGACACTTCAAAGCATTACCAGCAGCAAGATCCTAAAAGTATAGACAATTCTTTGAAGATCAAAGCCTTCAAGCTCTCACAAGATTATTCAAGTCATCAATTGCCAGATCAAATTTGACTTAGAAGAAAATGATAATATAAAGAAACTAAGAAGTCTGGGTTTATGCAAATTACAATATTCAAAAGCTAAAATCTGCTTCTGATTACATACATAGCATTTTTCAATGAGAATAGAGATGTACCAAAATATCAATCCAGTTGAATACCAGACCAGATTTACAAAAAACAAATGGATATTCAATTTTGCTGGATTTCATTAGTATTAATCTAATTTCTAATGGACAAAAAAACTCAAAAATCCTGTAAGTCAACTCTCTAAGGCAGGAAAGTTTCTAAGCTTCATCTTTTACATTTTTTAAAATATTTTTTTTAGAATATTCAACTGGAACATTACAAGGTAATATTTGATTATACAGGTTTAAAAACCAGTTAGCTAGAACCATCAGCACTACTTAGTCTTTTATCACATAATTGAAATGAACTAAATTACATTGTTTCTTCTGACTTAAAATCGAGTTTTTCATTCAGAACACTGTCGTTTCAAGTATCTTTTGAGGTGTATCTATATACTTTCTATATTCTGGTATTTATCATAAAATTCTTTCTTAAAAATGAATTATATAATCAAAACAAATTACATTGTTTCTTCTTTGAGTGGAAATAAATTTTTTTTCATTCTGCAACGAATATTTGATTGTTTTGCCAATTCTTAATGTAGCAACTGTTTTTTTTCAACACATATACTAGAATGGTGGAAAAAATCTTATTCTGTCAATAATCTTGTATAAAAAACATTGAAAATTGCAGAATCACTGAAGAAATTTTTTTAAATACCCAAGATTTTTTAATCCTTATAACACTATTTTGTACTCTCAGGGAATTGGAAATTACAAGATCAATAAAATCAATTTTTTTTTCAAAAACACAGTGAAATGATTTTTTTTTAGTTCTCATATTTTTACATTTTTAAAAGCAATGTTATCATATAAAAATAATATTTTTCATAGATATGCCATGTTTGAATGCCAAGTTTACATCATTTCAATGTTTGTTTATTATGAATTTTTTAACTGAATAAAAAAACCCAAAGTATGACTCCATAGGTTGACTTTACAAACCTAATATTGTCCTGCTTAGGATATACTACACATTTGAATGGACTGCCTCACTTGAACACGGGAATTACTTCATCAAGGGACTGGGACCCATGGTGAACAGGGCATTACACTCTCCAAAACCAATCACCACATAGCAAATCATTTGCAGTTTGGAAATATGTAATTATTGCCTCATTATTCATAGATTTGTTTTCAGTTACAAGTGTGATTATTAATTGGCATATTTTAAGTAGGTATTATCTTAGATAAACTTACTCTGCAGTTTTACATCTTTGGTAAAGGTCATTTATTCAGGAATTTCATACAAAAAATAATGTCCATATTATGATAAAATTGTTCAGCCAAATAATCTGGTATCCAGATATATATCTGTGTTGACATCCAACTGGATATTAAAAAAATCCACAACCGGTATATCACTGAATGAGAATATTTTGATTAGAAAAAAAAGAAATCACACTGCTTCATTTATTATAAAGGCCATTGAGACAATCACTAACAAATATTTTTTGGATAACGTTTTCATCTAACGTAAAAAAAAAAAAAAAAAAAAATAGCTGAACCACGGAAATTGAAGGTGTTGACAACTAAGATGGTCCATTATCTTATGCCTCAGCTCTTCTCACCCTATGCCTGTATCTTCTCATTCTCTCCCTTATCCTTTCCAACCTTTGCGCCTATCAATGATTTTGGTTATATCAACATGTATTAGTTTCATTTGTGAAAATTTTTAACCCCCCTCAGTAAAATATCATTTTTTTCTGCCTTCTGTTCTGACGCTTATTAAGCTAGCCTTCTTCTCTCCCCTATCTCACAGCCAACATCTTCTATAAACTACCTTTATTTCCTTCCCGCTCATTGAACCATCCAAGTTCCCTTTCTCTCCCTCCACCTCTTCAGTAAACTCCCTCACTTTTCTCCCCCTCTTTCTTTCTAAATAAAATAAGGAATATTTTTCTTCAATTTGGAGTAAAAAAAACTACTCTGACCTGCTAAACCCAATCTTAATTTTGCATATTTTTTCAGTATAGGACAATCAGTTTATACTTCATAAGAGGTTGAGAAGTTTTAGTATTTTCATCGATTTTTCATATGTTTTGTCTTTTCCATTTACAAGTTTGGGTTTCAGCTAGTATATATATATATATATATATATATATACATATATATAGCAAGAAGCCTGTAATCATGAGGCTATTGAATGAGAATAAATAAATAAATCTTCTCTCTTTCCTGCGCATACAAGAAGTTCACGTCTCCATCTCTCACAAGCCCTTTATCAAACTACCAAAACTTTCACTTCGTAAATCAGTTTGTTTCACAGAAGCAGCCAGGACTAGCTTTTTTTCTGCCTCTTATTGAGTTTAATCATTTTGCAATATCAAGTATAAGTATTTTGAGATAATAAACACAAATTCAAAAGTAAAAGCACCCCAAAAAAATAAAGAAAAGTCACATTAGGTCAACAACATAAGAATCAGTTAATTCTTATGCGAAATTCAGAGACAAAAAGGAAGTGAATTGAATTGTTTTTAAATGTTAAGAGGTGGGTGTGGAAAACAAGGAGTGGAAAAAAAAGTAGTTGCAGTAATCATCTTCAGTCAGAATAGAAGTTGGAGTGAAATTTGACCCTGTAGCAGCCTGTCCAGTCGGTTTTGTTTTGTTTTGAAGTTGAGGGGGGGGGGCACTACCAACTTCAGGATTCAATAATGTTACTTGATGTAGGGGAACAAGCAAAAATCCACATTACCAGTATACTTCCAATATTGTTCTATTACAAATTGAAAGGCCTAATCATTTTATTTTGAAAAACTTTTTCTCTTCACAACTCTGCGCAATAATGTGATATATCATAATCCACTGGAAAACCTATTCCCCTCATTCAAATTTATTTTCTAAAACCTACATTTTTTTTCTTCTCTTTATACAATCATCTTAGTCAGAATACTTTTACCCTTAAACAAGTTACAATGGCACTGAGAGAACTGAAGAAAAATCTAACAAAAATCTTCTCAACTGCTGTGCTATCAGAGATGGATTTTGGAGAAAATTCATCAAGGATGCAATGATGTGATCCGGACAATGATCCACACAAAAAAAATGTTGGATGATGAGAATGATTTTTTGTAGCAGTTATTTTCACATCATTCTTGAACAAAATTTACATATCAGCCTGACATGGAGATTATCAATCAAAAATGCACTGCTTCATGAATACAACAAATCTCAATTTCTTGTCCAGGAAAAGTCTGCTGAGTTTTTTTTATATTAATCTTACTGCTAAACAGAAATTGGCTTTTAGAAAAATCAATCTTATAACACAATACCAACAAGAACAAATCTCATTCTCTACATTCAGGTCTAATTTATGATAACTAAAGCTTTGTCAGATCAATATCCCCAAAACTAATTCAACTAGAACTATAAATTCAATGATGCATCCATTATCCTTACATCCATATTTTAAAGAGATTCTAAATGTAGTAGTAGCATTACTAGTGGTAGTGGTAATAGTAGCAAGAAGAATATGAGGATCGTTCACCTGAAGGTCTAAAGAATATTTTATACCAATCCAACCAGATACAGCTAAGAAAATTAATATTTAACATTACTGGTTGTGGCTGTAGTGGTAGGAGGAGGAAGGGGGAAGATAAGGATGGATCACCCGAACGTCTAAACCAAGTTTTACATCAATCCAACATGATATGGCTGAGAAGATTGATATATAACGTAACTAGTTCTTGTAGAAGGAGGAGGAAGAAGGAGATGAGGATAATTCACCCAAAGGTCTGAACCAAGTTTCATACCAATCCAACATGATACAGCTGAGAACGCACATTTGGAATGGCTAAAAGGGGCTAGCATTAATTAAGAAGAGGGGGGCTAAAATTGGGTAGATCTAGCCACTTTAACCATTTAAAACGTCTGTTTTTCATAGTGTGTTATTGTAATGATTGCCTAAAAAACGTCATCTATTTTTTTCTAAAATCGAGAAATGATTAAATAAATTTTCTCTTAATGACATCATATTCTATTCTGATATCATAGCAGCTGGTTAATAATTCACACTAACCCTTTTTTTCCCTCCTTTTATTATTCAACATACTGGGAACCAACCAAAAAGTGTCTTATAGAGATGCATGGATGCATCAAAAAGAAAAAAAAAAAAAAAAATTTGATATACTGCTAGTCACATGCTAATGCCATAAAAAATATCTAAAATTAAACAGTCTTTATTCAATGAGACTATTCAAATTATCTTGATATATACCCAAAAGTCAATCTCTTCATCTTCAATAAAAGTCAAGTTTTGATGGAAAAATTATTGAATTTAGTTGCCATAAATTCATCAAATATAAAATTCATTTTCTAACAAAGTTCAAAAACTGATTATTACAGATTTAAATGAATCAAGATGTTAGAGAAAGGTAATTTTTTTCTTTTTCAGGATATTTTGAAGATTTGTAAACAGTGAACAAGATTATAAAATATTCAAATATTGATTGTCATTATTCCATCTAGTATCATCATCTTTGTTGTTTTCACAACAACCTTTCAATCAATATATTCCCCAACTTTTATTAAGTGTCTTGCCTCCAGTAAAATAATGTGAAATCAGTTCCTACTCATATGAGACTAAACACGTTACATCCAGGTTATGTATATATTTCTTTTTAAAATTAGAAAGAAAAAAAATCGGACGTGTTGTGTCTAGTCCAATACAAGCATGCATTCTAGGAAGCAATCCCACATTCTAGAACAAACGAAACTAGAGAAAGGCCAAAAGGTACACAACCAAAACATTGTAAATAAATGAACAGATAGACAAGGAAAATAGTCCGACCATATCATATAATGATTAATAACCTCCATCGAACAAAATTCAGGCAATGAACTTTTCAATCTATATTTGAAATTCTACCTTTTATCATAAAAATGACAGACTACAAAAATAGCCATTTTGTATAACACATGATAGGAGCATTCAGGCCAAAATGATACCATATTATATAAATCCATGCCACAACACAAACAAGTACGAATTTTCATTGATAAGGTTATGAAAATCTTTAGAAATTCTTCATGTTACCCCAAGATTTGAGAAAACTTGTACATACACATCACACAAGAGGGAACATTATTTTCCATGTTTTTAACAAAATATATTTTTGGTTTAATCTTGGTAATTTTCAATACACATCATTTTCACTGCAAGAAATAAATATAAATTTTTAATGTTTAAGTGAAGATAGATGCATTCAAATTTCCATACATATACCATCGTATAGTCAAAAATCTCTAAAGAAAAAAATTTAGATCTTAGATTCATCTTCAAATTGTATTGCATATCACTTCAAAAGTTCAGTATTCAAGTCTTATAGTGGGTATTTTATTCACAAGAGAAACAGAAACTATAAATAGACATGTTTGTGAGAATAAAAACAACAACATGAGAGTAAACAAGTTAACATGTCCATTCTAGGATTACAGGTTTTCACTGAGAATGTACTGGCGAAGTTCCTAAACATGTAAAAATGTGGCCAGCATAAAAGTAATTAGAAATGAAGATTCAAGTACCTCAGAATTAAAAACAGAATGTCATTGGACATTCGTTTCAAACAAAGAAACAGAGCTATTTCTGGATTACATTAACATTCTTTAATCAAAGAGGCAGCTTTTACAAGAATTTAGCATCAATTCTATACATTCATTACAGACTTCTCAGGTGCAATCCCTCTTCTTCCTTTGTAGACAGTATCCCTGATTTAACTTCAGCTGAACTACAAATTAATTCTTTAACTCTTTAGGTACCTATACAGCTTTTTTTAAACAAAATCTTGGAGCAACTTCTAAGGACATTTAATTTTGATTAAAAGAAAATGGCCTTAAATTAGTTACTAAAAAAGAAAAATACTTTGTGTATTTCAAGCAGGTTCTAAACATTTTTTGTTACGACTTTGATAATCATCAGATTTTTAAAATATTCAATAATCTATGGGGTGGATTTGATTATCGTTGAAAAGAGAATTGTATCTGTTTTGCAACAGTGTATGATGTCAATATGCATCTGCTGAGCATGAAAAGTTTCAGCTAAAAATGTGAAGCTGAGTTTTTAGCATTTTCTAGGGAATTTCAAATGTATATGTACTTCAGAATCCAAAGTCTACGGATTGCAGATTGTCAATTTGTATTTGTTGGGCATGAAAATATACAGCCAAAAATATGAACTTGGGTATTTGATGTTTTTCAAAGAAATTTTGAATATAAGTGTACCTCATATTCAACACTCTATAGATTGTTGATTTAATTCATGATGGAGATATATATATATATATATATATATATATATGCCATTAGAAAGAACTTCTTCAGTCTTCCGACAGTACGTCCTGTAAATTTTTTTTATTTATCTGGCATGAAAAGTTAGACAAATTAGTTGAATTATATATTTAGCATTTTATGAGGAAAATTCAAGTGTGTATGTATATATATATATATATATATATATATAGTTAGAAGAAATTCATCAGTTTTCAAAAAGTGTATCATGTCAATTTGTATCTGCTCGGCATGATTAGTTACAGCCAAAATGTGAACCTTGGTATTTAGCATTTTTCAAACTAATTTCAAGTATACAGGTACCTCATGGATTTTGGATTTACTTCATGATGGATGTATATCATACAGATATATATTGTTAGTCTTATTTGCTTTGCAACAGTGTATCTAGTAAATAAGTATCAGTTAAGTTACAGCCAAAAACGTGAACTAAGGCATTAGGCATTCCAAGATCTATGTATTGCTGATTCAATTCTTGATGAGACATATATATTGTTCAAAAGATAATTTTATCAGCTTTCCAACTGGGTAACTTGACAATTTATATCTGTTGAGCATCAAAAGCTACATCCAAAAAAATGTGACTAGGTATTTTTGATTTTTTCAAGTTTTTCTTTTGACATTTTTGCCTCTGACCCCTAAGTAATTACCCAAACCATAACTACAGACATGTACCTATCAGAAAAACTATATTATGGACGATATCAGCTCTTCAATACCTTTCCAATGATATATAACATGTTTGGTGTAGTCATATTATTTCTGGCCAACAGAAGCCTCAAGCCACATGTTTTCCATATACCTTGATATGCTAACAGGATCAATAGAAAAAAAATTTAGACAGCAAATGTATGCAGGAATAGAATTATGCCCTCACTCTAAAGCAGATTCTTAACATCAATGAAGAGGTAGCAGCAAATGAGTGTCAAGGGAAGCCAGAGGAGAAAATTCTATTACTTTTTAACTATTTTCCATACATGCTAATTGAATGTATAGAAGATCATTAATGATAAATTGGGAAAAAAGTAATACATTATCAAGAAAAATTTTTTAAATTTCATAATAAAAAAGACATGTCCATTTGATTTTGTTAAACTTAACATTTCTCGATTATTGAAACATGGTAATTATTCAATAATATTCCAGGTGTCCAAGTAACATAAATAAAGAATTTTAATACATTAAAAAAATTAATAATTCAATTTAATTTATGAAAATAATTCTTTTAAAAAATAATTTTTCAGCAAAAAATGATTCTTTTAAAACTCATGACCCGATTTTTTTTTTTTTTTAAGTAATTAAAACTTTTGTGACACTATAAATAGTGTGGACTTTAGAAGTAAATAAAGTCTACAATTGTCAATTGGTTGAAACAGGATTAACCAGAGTTTATTGTAAAAAGCTTGAAAGACAAATTTTAGTGACTTACATTTTACAAGTAAATGGAATATACAGTGGACCAGAAAGAACCTGGAGGATATCTTTATTTACAAAATTGAAGAGTTTCCATGACTTAAATAAAAAACAGTCTCAGACCAAAAATATTTAGGAAAACAAACGAGTATAGAAAAGTGTCCATAAATGTTTGAATGGTCAGTGTATCTGATAATTTGCTTCAAGCTGAATTGAATTGAAACAAACTCTCACAAATTAATTATTTCTTACCATGAACCTAGGGTCAGCAAGCAAGCCAGGTGCATTCATGGAATCACACTAGACACCAAGTTCTCATTGTCAGATGATGACAGACTAAAATCGCACCATTTAAGGAGTGGGGTAGTATATTTCCATTAATAGGAAGTGTGGTCCATCCTTGCAAAGCAAATATAAGTGTGTGGGGAAAAAAAAAAATGCTTGATTTGTAGGCTCTAAGCCATAAGCAGTGTGGTTCCACCATCTTGGTGATAGTAAGAGGGTAAAGAACCAATAAAATTTAGGAGCAAGTGAAGGATACAAGCGTGAGCCACCGAATTTTGAATATCATAGGAGGTCATTGGTTGGAAGTCCCAGATCCCTTGTAGGTACCAACTCTGATATGCAAATATCTCCAGGCTTGTATTGTAGACAATTTTTATATCAGAATCAGATCATTATGATAAAATTAACATAACAAGCTTTGGTGTTCTTAACATTTTGTCATCAAGAGTGCGTGGAGGCTTCCAGTAACTCTTCATGGCTAGATTTATTCTCACACCGTCCAGCCAATGCAATGCTCTGTATCCTTTGATAAATCTTGAAAGAAAGGAAGCTTAGGATGACAATAATCATCAAAATCTATAGGGCAGATGATGCACCTATAAAAACTACAAGTTCTACAAGAAGTTCTTTGACAGGAAAAAGTTTTTAGCTTATCAAGATCCCCTGGAAAGCTGTGTTACATTGATAATATGGAGTTTAACATTACAAAGTCTTACTCAAAAGTTCTAGTAATTTGAACCCGGCAGAGAAATAACCTACCCTAGCTCTTTGTTACCATTGTCGCCTTCAAAGCTATCCCCTCGAGCATGAATAGAGTGGTCCTAGCAATTTTTCCATGAAAGGCATCAGGCATCTTCAACTTCGTTCAGAATCTCCTCAAACGTCAAAATAATGCCCTTTCAGTCAGATTTCAGCTTGGGAAATAGGACAAAGTTGGAGGGGGGGGTCAGGTGAATAAGGTGAGTGGAGGATGACTACCATGTTATCGGAAGCCAAGAATTGCCAGACAGACATGTGATTGGTCTCAACACAAATTTTACTGCAATGCATCTCATGCCTAAAACGCCTGATAAAATGCATTGAACACTCCTATACAAGTCCTATGATAACACAAACATCATGGATAGTTTGTTTCCCGCAAGGATAGCCTGGCACACTTTTTCAAAGTTTCCTGGTGCTGTTTTTGTTGACAGTGGTCCAGACTGATCAGAGTCTCCAATGAATATCTGTCCTTCCTTGAAACATTTGTACTAGGAAAAAATCCTTCTGCTTTGGGCCATGGCATTGTCACCAAATGCTTCCTGGAGAATCTGGTGAGTTTCTGCATCCGTCTTGCTGAACTTGATGCAGCTTCTTTGCTCTGTGAGATAAGCCATTGCAAAAAACGCTAAAACAAAATGTAACAAAAATAAGCGTAAATCAGCAACATATCCACACAGCTGTTGACACACAAAGTGTGTTGCTGGCTCCACCTCAAGGCATAAGTCCAAACTGCATATAGGTTGCTCTTGCAGTTCAAATTACTGGAACTTATGGGTAGCATCTCGTAAATACATAGCAAATAAAGCAGATCTTTTATTATGGCCCAAGAATAGATAAAAGGATGAATTCACTAAATAGGTATATCCTGAGATATCCACTCAGAGGCAATTGTACAAAAGAAATTGAGAGTTCTAAGAATCATTTTACAGTGAATAATCATCAAGTGCTGTAACATTTACACTATTAGGCCTACTTTTGTTTGCCTCCAACCCATATAAAAGCAAGGCTTTTTAACACAATGTCACTTCTCACAAATATTATATAGTACTTAAAGAGCTATAATAAAATCAGTATTCTAAACTCTCAAAGTCTATAATATACTATTATATCAGGATCATGTACGTTAAACTTTTCCATTCGTACTGATTCACTAAAAAGAATGAGGGAGACTTTGAATACTGCAATATGGGTCATTTAGAGCAAAGCATTATTTCCTGCTGTGTTCATTGTGAAAAGAATTTACTGTGTCACCAAAAAACTAATAAAAGACAGTAAACAAACATTGAAACAGAATCTAATTGAAAAATATAATATTCTTTTTTTTTCTAACATTTCGGTCAAATCAATGATTCATGTTACTACATGATACAAAGATTAAGCATGCTATTATTAGATTACCACGGTAACTGTCAATAACCTTAATTAAACAGCAGTAAACCATTACATAGTGCTATACTGAAAAGATTTTCATCAACAAGTAGCAAATCAGGATACATATCCCACTCTAACTTTACATTTGACAAAGGTAATGGAAATTATACAAAAGTCAGTATGTTTATCTATCATTAGATTATATTTCTTAAATATTTTTGTATTACGTCTGAACACATTTATACTGTAAAAATAAAATCACTGAATCCAAGAACTAGAAAATGTGTGTGCGTGTGTATGTATATATATATATATATATTTGGGGGGGGGGATCTGTTTAAGAAATTGAGGACGCCTGTTGTTTCAGATTGGATAGTGTAGAATGTCATTTCGACTTTCCAGCTGAAACTGATGTTCATCACTCAGCATTTTGATACTACCATCTGGTCATTTAATTTTGATTACACATCGCTGAATTATTGTTTAATTTCTGGGCTCAAGAACACTGACTGGAAAGTTGTGAATGCAAGAGCTCAAGATTTTTAGTGCATTTTCATCTGGCAATCACATAATGTGATGGAAAACCAATAAAGTCTGGTGGCATTATAAGGTAATAATGCTTCAGCCTTGAAACCATGCCTGATTCCAGAATCATCATCTGAAGAAGGCTTTTATGGCAGCATGGTTGTTGGTTTGACAGCAAGATGTATACGATATATAAATATAGGTCTGGGTGGTATATCGACACAATATACAGATATATTTTCAAACACAGGGTAAGACGTAGCAACACCATTTACATCAATATAGCCACATTGATGCCAATTTAGCTATTTTAGAGCCAGATCTAGATTCTTTTTTTCTTGAGCTCGCCAGTCCAATCTTTCCCCCATTCTCCCTTTGCAAGTGCACGCCAAACCAACCCTTCTCTCCTTCACAGCTCCTCCATGTATCACCATGAAAGAGCCACTGGACAAAAAAAATATCTTTGCATACCAGCCACCAGTTCCCCTTCCGAGAGGATTTTCAGATGCAGAGGTAACATTGTAATTTGCCACAGGGCATCCAGAAGCCTAAAGCCATCAATTTGCACAAAACCAGTAAAAAAAAAAAAAAAAAAAAAAGTATAGGGCTACATAGGAGCCTGATAAAAGAACTACCTCACAAGAAACCTATTTGTTGTTCTATTTACATTTTTATTATTCTTAGTTTCTTTAGAGTATTCTTTGTTCTTGCCATAGGAAAAAAAAAGACAGCATTCTTAGAAATGTACCTATTTCTTATTTATTGCAATTTTGATTTTTGTTTTAACAAAGGTCCTTGTGAATCTTACATAGCTTTGACTTGCAATCAAACACAAGAAAATACACTATATATATTGTATATCCTTATTCAGCCTGACAATAGCGGGATATGATTTTCTGTCCAAATTGCCCAGTACTAACCAGTGTGTGTGTGTGTGTGTTTCAAAATTGTATGTTAAAAATCAATAAGCATTTCATTTGCCCTCTTTAGTAGCTTAGTGAATCAAAGGCCATTGGGTTACTAATGTTGAACTTGATTCTTTCTATTTATGCACTTTAACCTTTAGTACTCTGCATTCTTTTTCAAGGGCACCAAGATTTTGTGCACTTAGTAAATTTGAAAACCTGTAACTTGGGTGACTGTTCATGTAATTGATATAATACTTCGAAATTCAAACACTATTGTTCATTCATTGGAGTCACTTGCAGTGTTGGGAAAAACTTTTGCTCAGCAAACGAAGTCATCTACACTGTTCTTAAGGTTAAAGAAGTTTTCAATTGTCACTAGATCAATAACTACTTTATGCTCTAAATCAATGGTTTTCAACCTTTTTCAATCAATTCCTCACCTAGATCAAAATCTAGATAAACTATTACTTTGTAAATAATCACATTATTCAATCTATATTTTATACAAAACTTGCCATTGCAAATTTTTATTCATTCCTCTAGACTTCTTATGGAGCATAAAGTCACAATAACTGCTCCAGTTTTTAGTAGCAAATACGTTTTGTCTCCCGCAACCCTCCTCCTTTGATAGGGCTTGGAATCATCTATGATGACTTCCAAGCTTTAAGTTTTTTCTTTCATAGAAATCTTCTCTTATATGGCTCTAACAGCCCTGCTATTACCCAAAGCTGGAGAGAGTTGTGGACTCATGCCTTTCCCAAAGGCATTATGCAAAGTAAACACAAACAGCTTTGGCCAAAACTGGAACTCAGTCTGCAGATTCAGTTTCCCATTCCAGTAACGGTCATGTCATTCCACCCCTCCTTGGCAGGATCATCATTAATTTAAACTTTTGTATACATTGTCCTAAAGGACAAACTCTCATATGATCTAAATATTTAGAGGAGCAATTCTCTTGTCGATTGTAACCTTTTCTGCGTTAAATTCGATACATATGAATAGCATAAACCATTTTTTACATGGTGAAACTACCATCGCGATAATAACTAGTTTGCTGCTTTCATCTGATCTGTAATTGATTCACATAAACTTTAACGCTTATCCTAAAATATACTTTGTAGTTAAATTCAATAAAATACAGTTTTAAATGGTCAAGTTTTACGCATTCATTTGATAATGAAATTTTTGAAAAATAAAATTCACAGACAAGGTTAAAAGGTTGTTTCTTATAAATTTCAAAATTAGTAAAGTAAAATGCCATTCTGAGCCCCAGGCAAACAATGCAATGAAATCTAATGCAGGAATGTTAACAATCACCTTTCTTTTTTCCACGGCCAGAATATAAGGAATTGATACCCACCTTTTAACGTTTTTTATTCCACTGGGGATCTTTCTCAGCTTCTTCTTCTTGAGAATCTTGACGGCCCTTCGACACAGAGTTTCTGTGTCCAAGACCTCCTTCACCTTGCCGTAGGAGCCTTCGCCTAGAACGTCGCCCATCAAGTATTTGCCGACATGTTTAGCCCTTCGCCGCCGCCGCTGGTAAACAATCTGATCAGAGTCAACCCGGCGGAAGATGAGAGCCGACGACAGCGGCTCATCATCATTAATGAAATCAAGTTGATCGCCCAAGTATTGCGGGTAATAGCTCGGCTGGTCCGCCTGCTCGAACTCCTGGCGCAGGGTGGCCATCTTCTCTTCATATTCATTATATTCCTCTTCTTCATTGTATTCCTCATCGTCGCCTCCGTATCGATACAATTGATGTGAAGAGTACCCGTACTGCTCTTCCTCATTATCAAATCGGCCGGAGCGAAAGTGGTAACGGTCCTCTGCCTCCCCCAGTCGCATCAGCTCCCGGTACCGATGACCATCTTCATCTGCCTCGTCGCACAATAATCGGGGAGGAGGGGGAGCATCAACGTCCTCACACTTACCCATTTGCCGACTACCGCCGGCAATTACGGACAGCTGGGACTCATCCTCAGTGTGTTTGGAGTTTGATTCTTTTGAGTTCCCTGCTTCCGACGAAGATGCAGTTGTTGCACATTGGGGTTGATCCATAATACAAAATAAATGAGGGTCCCGCGATTTTTATAAGCTTAATAACACTGAGCTTTTAATGGTGGTGGTATAACACTGGTTTTTGTGTTCTATCTTTTTTTTTAACCAGGGGCTTATATTTCTGCTTTAAATGCACGTATGTGTGTCTATCCGTTTTCAAAAACATTAAGGTATTTGCAAAAAAGAAAGAAAAGGGTGTTCATGTATCTTAAATCAAGCAAGATAGTGGTAAATTACTAACAAAAAAGTTGAAACAAGTCTCAAGTGCTAAAAAAAAATAAAAAGAAAATTTGTCGCACCCGTTTATTAGACTAAACTTTTAATCAAAATATTTACGAAACTCGTTTAATATCTCTTCAGAATTATTTGTTTGATTCTTAAAATCTTCGTAAGTAGAGTTTCCTCAAGAAAAGACGCGTCAATAATACGATATTTTCTTTTCTTTCATCGTACTATACACAAACAAAATTTTATAAGTGTTTAATTCAAATATTCAGCCCACTAGTGTTGTCTTAAATAAATGTCCTTTACAGCACATCAATTCGTCAAACTTATAACCGAGACTAAAAGAGAGTTTGGGGCACTTTTTCCAAAGAGTATTACAATTGAAATCAAATTATTTGAAAACAAAACAATCTCAAGACGGAAGAAGAGAGGAGGGGCAAATACTTCAGAAAAGAAGGATTAACTTTCACTTCCTCACTACTTTCAAGAGAATAATCAGCAATATTTCTGTGAATTTTAGTTACAAAAAAAATTTGTTCTTCAAAAATCAATTTTTTGTATCAAATATATTTCGCAATGGTGTCTTTTCCTTTATTATTTGCACAACTAATGGTTACCAAGAATATTAAAGAAACAATATCAGGACCGTGAATACTGACGTTTGTATTAACAAAACTAGCTTTAATAATTCTTTTGGCTACAACAATTTTCTTTTTGAGAAAATTAAACCTGAAGAAGAGGAATCGTTAGAATGCTTTCCGTGAACAAACAAAATAATGCAATTTTAAACGTTCAATTCCTATAGCCGGAAGCAGATCGATCATGAGTAATCACAAAAAAAAAACTTTCAAGTTTAAACGTTAAATATCAAGTTTTAAGAATTGGAGTGGGTTAGTAAGTTAACTTGAGTGTTGATGGTCTATAAAAGTTACCCACATGCACTGAATCTTATGCACATTTTTTTTATTTTTTTGCTTAAAGTGATGTGGGATTTTAAGTTTTTATAATTACACAATCAACTTATCGACATAAGATTTTTTTTTTTCGTATTTTTCATAAAGTAAACATCAACACGGACTCATAAAAGGAGCTGTTTTAGATAGGTCTTCAAAGAAACACAAGTATTGCAGGTGATATTTATACTATGCAATTATTGTGCAACTGTTTTCAATGTAAGCATACGCTTAGTAAGGGTGAATTTAGAGTGATTCTATTGTTTTCGTAACTTCAAGTTTCTTATTTTTGTACTGAGAAGTGAAAAATACACATCGTATATAAGTAAGTAACTTCGTCTAAGCTGTTTTTACTGTACTTCTGGAGGGATTAAAAATCGAGAAAACAATAAACACGGCTAAATAAATAGAGAGAAAAAGTGAGTATCATCAATTAATTGCATGGCTGTTTGCATTATTTTTAGTTGCATCAAAAAAAAAAAAAAAATGTGTGAAAATTTTTCTGAACCCTTGAAAGAGTATCCCCCTTTCTTTCTCTTCTTTTAACGTTGATATTTTAAAGTTATTAAGAAATACCTATTCTGGAGGGGTTCAGAAACATGGAAATTTAAGAGAAAACACTAGCAGAAATATGCAAGAGTGTTTTCTAGTGTGCGTGCATACATACTCCGTGTCAGTTGTATGTTTGCGTTTAATGTATGTATATATACTTTTTTCTATGCATAAGATATATAAAAGTATGTATCCGACGTAGTTGATTTTAGGATTATTTTTTTTCGATGACGGTTGTCCCTTTTGCTATATTTTCTCTCTTTTTTTTTTTTTCTTTTTTTTTTCCTTCAGGGCTGTTGTCAGAGGCGGCCGCCGGCAGCAAAAGAGGCTATAGGGCGGCGGACACTGGTGGCAGTTGTAGCATTAATAATATCACAAGAGCAGGTATCAGCTGCCAAGAAGAAAACGACTGGCCGACGTAAAGGAGACAGAAGTGGTTTCAGTGGCGGTAAGTGTTTCAGCAAACGTACAACAATGGAGGCAGGTGTCAGCAGCGAATTAACACAGAGTGGAATGATCGGCGTTGATCCAAGACAGCCTGCCGACGCCATGTTTTCAACACAATCTCAAAGTGAGGCCAAAGCAACAGTCACGTGACCGAAGCGCAGTGCAAGGGAAACAACTCTACGTTGCACGAGAATTGGCAGCCTTCTTTGACATATCTGGGCATAGATTTGGTTCAGTGAGTCGGTGACTTACTTGATAATTTAGCCCCCCCCCCACCACCCGCGACGTGTTGTCGAGAATGCTCGTCAACACACGCCTACCACTAAAAAGCAAGACTATTTTTGAGATTTAGAATAAAGGATGAATTCTATACTGAAACAGCTTTAGGCGTATTCGAGTTTTCACAAAAATATTTTTTTTAAAATCTCATATTGAGAAATTAGAATTTAGAATGTGGTACATCAGTGACCTGCAGGCAGAAAGGTTACTTAATGTTACATACTGACTTGAAGAAATGAACATTCTTTTTCTGATGAGAATTTTCTTTTCCCAGCCAGGTAGCTTTCAACTTATAAAATTTACATCCCCACATGATATAAATATCAATTATAGTTGACAAGTACAGCAGATTGGTGAGGTTCATCGTATAAGCGCATTCATCTCAATTTTGAAGCTGAAAAAGAATTCTTTTATAAGCAGATATATATATCTATTCAAACTGGAATGATCTCATGTACAATTTCTCAGTCATAGTCAGTTTTAAAATTGCAGTTCACTTTATAGGGAAAATAAACATTTTCTAGGGACCACACAAACTTAGTTTTAAAAAAGTTGTACAAAAAACGATCGAAGATATTCTTTGCAAAAAATGATAACAAAAATCATAATATTCAATTGAATGGATTCAGTGGATATTTTTTGACCAATCACAAGCAAGTTTTCCAGCAAGTGAAATTGGCTCATTTGGAGACCCCATCTTTTTTTTTCATAGAAAAGAAACTGATTAACCGAATCTAAGCAGTCAATGAAAAAATCTTCAAAATTGGTCAGCAAAAAATCCACTAAAGAAGTCACTGACTGAGAGGAATAGGGTGACACATGATATAGTAACCACTAATCTAACAACTCAGCAACAGACATATGTACAGAAAAATACATCTGATTCCACACATATTAACATCAGTGAGTACTTTTTCCCCCGATTACAAATCCTTACGACTTCCACACTCGATTTTCACACTTTCAATTACGTACAACTACCACACCTAAAAGCATAACTTTGACTTGACTCTTAACATATATATTTACCCATGCTTTCTCATATTTACCTTAAAAGACTTCACTACCATAACAAATGCAAAGACATTTTCACATATATAGAAAACTGTGAACTCTAAATATACATTGATGAACATTTACAGACTCTATTGACAAACATATAATCTTACATAACAAATAAAGGAGATCTTCATTGTTGTTTGCGAATAGAATAAAAATTCTATTGTTGTTGAATATTCTGGTCTTTGTCTCATGATTTCATTGAACTTTGAACATGCAATGAATTATTAACCTTTGTTGTGCATGTAGAAATACAATACCCAAAAGTTTTTTTGACAACGGATAATAAAAATCTCTGCTTTATTCTCGTTATTTTCAATAAATTTCAACTTAAATATGACTTTTCCCAACTCTTCAGAGAATTGTCAGAATTTGTACGTACTGACAGAATATATGTGAATATTTTCTTAATTTAATGAATGTTTCAAATAACAATATGATGATCTTGACCTAATTACATCACCAGTAGTTATTGAATTTACTGCGTCCTAATTCTACCAATTCATGTATAAATACAGTAGTCCCCCTTTATGATACAGGGGTTGGAGTCCAAGAAAGACAACCATGTTATAACTGAACCACGGATAATCAAGTCAATTACAGGTGCCAAAACAAGTTCACCTGTGAATAAGAATGTCATTTTTATCACAGAATCAAAGAAATTATGTGCAAAAGACCATGCAATTACATGTTGAGGGATTGAAAATTAAAAAAAGTAAATATTTTAGTCATAATAAGTAAGTCTTCTGATGAAATTCTGTTTCTGATTGTAGGTTTTTTGAAAAGTGGATGATAATATTGGCAAAAATGTTGTGGTCCATGTCCCATCCACTTTGTATCATGAACTGCACTTTATCAAGAGATGCCTGTGTATTTGTTTGAATCTTCCTACCTGCCAATCTATAAGGAGCATAGCACTTCTGACTCTCCAACAAAAGATTGATATTTTCTATGACAACTTGCTACCCACAGATCAATTAAGGATACTGTTGTTATAGAAAAAATACTGATCAGATGACAATAAATATGGCTTAGAACAAATTATGAAAATAATGTATCCTGACACAGAGCAAAGAGTTTCAAAGCTTTTTTTCAAGAAAGGCATATCAGTTCAATGACATGGCCAGCAAATAGTTTGGATCCCAATCTGATTTAAAATTTATAACAGAAATTTTTTAAACATGGTCCATGGCAAGGCTCCATTCTACAAAGCAGACCTGTCGACCGATATTAAAAAAAACTGTAACTTACTTGGTAGAGAATATTGTTTTTCATTAGTGAAGTCTGTGCCTCAAAGAATTCAGGCTGTCATAATGATCTGAGGAGGAACAACAAACTGCTAATAGTGTTTCTTTTTTCAATTGTTCCATAATTATTTCCTCAACTTTATCTGGAAAGAAAAATAAGCCATCAATTTAAATAACTTTATCTAATTCATTTGATGTATATATCCTGAAACCAGAATGTTCAGCTATTAGACAAAGATTGATTTGTGCTATATCTGCTAGAAAACAAAAACTGTCAACATGAATTTTTCCAGTTTCTATGTTGATTTGGATGGCTATCTATCTATATATCTCACTTATAGGAAGCACCAATAGAGCTGAAAATTTAAATGTTTACTTTTTATTATGTCTTGAAAAAATTTAGGGTTTTTTTGTCTTTTAAACTGGTCCTATTTACCCCTAAATTACCGGGAGATAATATCTGATATCATTAAAAAGTGAGCTGCAAATAACTCACACTATAATTTCTTTCCTTTTATGAAAGACGTATTTATTATTAATCCCTAAAAAAGCCTTATATAATGATAATCTGTAAGATGCAATTTCAAACTTCTGATCTACCTATGCCCTGCTTGTACTGTTGACCCAAACCTACAAGCACTATTTTAATGTGGATATATGACTGATGTCTACTGAAGTCACTTTTCAACTTGCTAAACAGATAACAAGCTCTTGTTGAATATAAATGGTATATGGGTGTATAGTATTCATCTACTGATTGATGAAATAACAGTAAAAGAAAGAGAAAATTCAACATTTCTCAACTGTTATAAATGTGATATAAAATGTTGAATGAAAATAAATTGCAAAAATATTTATAGTTAATCATTAACAAATAAGAAAGTATTGTCATTTGCTTTCAGTATTTATTAACATCTTTTAAATGTTTTGAGGATGACATGAATGAACACCTAAATATTGATGAAATCAAAGAATTATTGTATAATTTTATTTCTAATTACAGATGGTAAGATTTGTCAAAGATACATTTCTTGTTATTCATGATTGAAAATTGAATATATGCTGCATGAGATAATATCATATATCAAGAAGAAAAATGCTTAAAATGAACGCTACAGCATTAGTGATATTTTTAATAAATATTCAGGACTAATCACTAGATGCCATATTCAATTGGAAAAGTTTTGAATATACCAGCAAAAAATTATGGCAAGAGCTAAAAAAAAAGATAAAGATAGAATCTC
Organism: Thysanoteuthis rhombus; assembly: GCA_963457665.1. Lineage (NCBI taxonomy): Eukaryota > Metazoa > Mollusca > Cephalopoda > Oegopsida > Thysanoteuthidae > Thysanoteuthis > Thysanoteuthis major. The sequence continues at coordinate 58,714,132 of OY735200.1, forward strand.
CAAAGAGACTCTTTTGCACATCGCTGTAAAGTTAGATAGTAATATTTAAATCATAAGATACATGAATTAACAGATGTAAGCAAGAGATCACTGAAGAGTATGTGTGATACAAAGTTGAATGAATAAGAGCAAAAATTATTTATCGAATTGTATTAACAAAAATGTAAACAAGATAAACAAGACATTCAAGTGAAGAATGAGGGTATTAAAAAAAACTGCTGGATCCTCAAAGGAAAACAAAATGATAATTATCAGTCTGTACTAGAGAATTCCTTACATACTGGACTATAAGACAAATGGTTTATGAGGGTATTTGGAGGATTGACACTCACAACAATTCATCTAAGCCCTATAACTGTCCATACTGAGCTTTGGTGGACATCCCCTGGAAAGCTATAGTGTAATATATGGATAGGTTTTGGGGGGCTTTTTTCAAATTAAATGTCTGTTTCTATGTACTGACATATATGGTAAAAAAGGGAATAACAAAATTTGGCAGAAAAGAAGGAAAGTAGCAATATGCTGTTTGTATGCATTCTTGTGTTAATTGCTACCGGAAGAAAAGGATATTTTTCCAGAAAAAACTGCTTGTCCTACGTGAATTCAAATTTTAGATCAATTCAAAAATTTCTCTGAGAGAAACTGGCAAGATAACAAGAATCTCAGTAATTTAGTTAAAAAGAATCATAACCAATTCCAAAGATTTTCAAAGCCTTGTTTTTGAAAATGATGGTGTATGCACCTAGTATGTCAGGCCTGTATACTAGTCAACAAAATTAGGTTATTAATCAATGAGAAATTAATAACTCTATTTCGGTCTTGTGGATAGCAACTGAATTTCTGATTTAGTTACTTGTTTATACTTCAGTTTATATTGCATTTGGACTTTTGCATGTCTAAAAGAAGATACAAGATACATTCCAAAGTTTAACATTTCAGAAAGCTGTTTCACATGGAATATTTCTTTTTGTAAAAAAAAAATACATCCCAATGAAGTACCATAAGAGTGAAAGCATATGAAACTTTCTCCTCCTCATAAGGATTTTTTACAATTCAGCCATAGCAATTTTTATAACCTTCAGTTGTTAAAGAAAGAAATACCAAGAGAAATTACTCCCTTAAACATAAAGTATGTAAATGAAAAATGTAATGATGTTCTTTTAGATTTAAGAAATTATACCTGTGGTTGTATAATACAAGCAATGAGAAGCAAAGGGAATATAATTCGAATTTAAATCATATAATTTCCAACGGAAATTATGAATTACTATGCTTATTTTCACTTCGTAAATTAAACAGCGGTGGTGGTAAAATCAAGTTATCATCATGAAAATACAACCAGTATGCTTTGAACCATGAATTCGTGATTTTTTAAAAATATTCCACTACAAAAGTTTAGGACTGGGCAAAGTCCAGATACATCGATGCATAGATACATAGATATAAGTGTTGGAACATATAAAGAATGTAAACCCAGCAACAGTGTTTAAATCAGTCTGTTGTAGGTAGCAGTGATTAATTACTTGCACAACAGATGAGATATATGTGAAAAGGTGTGTTCTCTTACCCTCCATGTGATCAATTGAAAAATTTGAAAAAGGGGTAATCAATGTATAAGTTATTTCTCTCGCCTTTTATTGGGTTCTGATCACTATAAAGTACTAATTAAAAAAAAAAAGAAGCATGAACATTGCTAGACACTAATTAAGTGATCAATTAAGCATAAACTTAAAAGTGTGTGAGCAAAATTTCAAGTTTCTACTATCAACATTTAAGACTGGATACATAGATGTATATAAATGTCAGAACACATGAATAGCCTGAACCCAGCCACAATGTTTAAACTGATCAGTTTTGGGTAGCCGTGATTAGAAAGCTTTTATACAGAAATTTATTTATGATGATTTATTTCAACAGTACAAATACTTTTTGTTTTTGTGTTTTCAGAATGTGGTTACATAACTCCTTTAATAGTAAACATATTTACTTTGTATTTTGCATGTATCATTGCTCATCTAGTACCTTACTTTTGGCCAAATTTTAACTTAGTCGAACATGTATGAAGAAAGTTATTGGATGAAACATTCAATTTTTCATATCATACAAATATTTATTGCCCCCAATGTAAATTATAAATGAATTGTAAATATATACAATTATCAAGCAGTGTTTTCAAAGCAATGCAATGAATTTTGGAAATTCGCATCTATTATTGTAAAGTGACAGCTCAGCATTAAGGTTGGAGTGAATGCATTAAATGTAGCTAAAGTGAATATAATCAGCAGTTTGGTAACTGATGCCACTTTGGCTGGTGTTCTTTGTGTTTTGTGGAATTCCTGGTTGAGTCTACACTTATATAGACTTCTGTAACATCTGCCAAACTTCAAAACCAAAAAAGAAAGAGAAAGAAAGGAAGAGAGATGAGGAGAAAGAATACCAAAAAGTATATTTTTTATGGTCTGCTGAGGTTTAACACATACAATTTTTGTGGTCTAGTAAATAAGAGGAAGTTATACCTATACATATATATATATATATATATATATATATATATATATATATATATATATATATATATATATATATATATATATATATATATATATATATATATATATACATATATATATATATATATATATATATATATATATATACATATATATATATATACATATATATATATATATACATATATATATATATACATATATATATACATATACATATATATACATATATATATATATACATATATATATATATATATTTGTGTGTGTGTGTGTGTGTGTATGTGTGTGTGTGTGTATATACACACACGCACACACACACACACACACATATATATATATATATATGTATATATATATATATATATATATATATATATATGTATATATATACACATACATATAGATAAGAGGAAGAAGTTACATTTTTTCTTATTTTGCAAGACACAGAAGCTCTTTCACCTCAGCAGCCCTTCAAAACATGTTTTTGTACATATATTACTCGTGAGTTTGATTCTTACTGAGAGGCGTACTCTTGTGGTTTTATGCCAGAATAGGCTTGGATTAATGCAGTAACATCCAAAAATATTGAATAAAGAAGAATGTTTTTTTAATTTCCATCTTACCTGAGAAATTATCTCGAATGCTCTCCTTTTAGAAGCAAATACCCTGAATAGTATATTCTACATGATTTTTATCAACCAATCAATTATGATGAAAAAGTTACCATGAAATACATTGGATTTAGTTGATTTTAACAATGCTCATAAGAAACAAAATGCACCATTAATTTCTTTTGTTTTTCATGTATCTTTATAAGTTTCGAGTGTATTGTTGCTGGTGCTCCTTCCTACAAGGAGCATCTTTTTCCAATGTCTATTCAGTGATTTTTACCAATAAACCAGGAACGAGATGCCCCCGAACCAAATTTGTGTTGCCAGGCACCATTAAAAAAACACAGGGAAGAGAGAAGAGAGATATTATATAGAATGAATGTATTTTAATGGCAGGTGCAACCTGTGGAGAGAAAAAGGGAAAAACTTTATACGCTAAGAACCTTCTCTCATCCAGAAAAAAATCATTACAACAAAATACAAACTTTTGCCTGGTAGAAAACAAAGTTTATTTTCAGTTGTATCCAGTGTGCAACAGATGGGTTCAAGCCTAAAGCATTAGCAGAATTCTATTTTCTAGGAATCAAAACAACACTCACAAAAATATTCTCACAATTTCTAATTTTGAATAGCTACGATGTCACGTCAAAAATAACTACATTTGCCTCAGTGCCTGTATTCTCTCTCACATTATATCAAAGCAAAGTCATAAAAGAGGAGATAAAGCTGCATGCAGCATTTGAATGGAAAGAGTAATACGTAAATAATACAAATATAATGTAACAAGATGAATCTATTAGAGATTTTCAAAATAGATCAATACAGGTTAAGGTCCTCATAAGTAAAGAGAAGGAATATGTTCTTGCAGATTGGTTTTACCACTTAATTAGCGATAGAATAAAGTTTTTTTTATGTTTATTGTATATACACAAGTTGATTAAAGTGCATATGATTCATATGAAATTTTGTAAGTTCATATGTGTATACTAAGGGAACTTATGTGATAGTTTGTGTGTATATACATATCAGAATATATGTACATGTGGTTGTATGTTGTAACAGCCCACAATGTTCATTCTATGAAGAAGCAGAAATAGGACTCAACGAAGATTGAATTATGGTTGCAGCTTTATAGAAAGGTGAATGTCTAAGGTGTAAATTGCTGGTATCTTGGCTTCTACAGCTTGTATTTGTGATACCTTTAAAATTTAATTGGATGTGAAAAGATGCGGTCTTTTGCCCATCTTTGAGTCACCATTGAGTATCATATTTTGTACTTGTGTGCAAAAAAAAGGTTCAAAGATTCTGGACTTGGTATCCAGCCAAATGTGTTTTTATCATTTGTTTCTTTTTACTCAAGGACTGGAGATAATTTAGAGGCGAGATATTTCATACTGTTATGAGACAAAGAAATTCATGAGTTTTCAGAAGGAAGGCATGAGCCCAGATATTAATAACATCTGGAGCATGATTAGAGAATAAGCGTAAATGATCGTGATGCCAGAGTCTCAGACAACTGCTGGACAATACGAATTGCAACATGGATCTACAGAGATCATATGTAAAAACCGTGGCCAAGAAAAATGAGATGGCCAGGCAAACTAAACAAGTTCAGAAAGTAATTACTCCATGATGCCCATGATAGTGAGGTTTGGTAAATCCAGGAGGTATTATAACTGAATAGTGCATGTTTTTATCAGAAACTGAATAGATTCATTAGTTTTTTTACTTTTAATTATCATTTGACTGAATGATGACATTGCTTTCCCATGCAAAGGTATCAGCCAAGATCTGAAAAGGTCAAATTTTGATTCTGACAGAGAAGTCTACTGTCGTTATTTTGGTTTTAAGTTTCATGTTCAGCACTTGAAAAGTGACAGATGGATTTTTTTCGCATGAGAAAGTCAGAATACATAAGTGCCAGAAAATGATATCACATGACCTGACCAATAGAAGAGTAGCTTCCCCTCGGTGTAATTTTAAAAATACCTCCAAGAAGTGAGTTGTGTTTTTCGTCTCTGTAGGCGTAAGATATCAGCTCGCACTTTCTTACCCCCACATCTCGTGGGGGTAGGTATGGAGTCTGTCCATAGAATCAAGTGGCCGTGACTGATGACATAGTACATAACTCCCAGCCTCTCTCTCTCTCTCTCTCTCTCTCTCTCTCTCTCTCTCTCTCTCTCTCTCTCTCTCTCTCTCTCTCCAAGTACCCCTTTTTTTTATTGCCGGAAAGTGTCGCTGCTGCTATGTTTCAATACACCAGGCCACTGTGTGTAGCTCCGGAAATAAACACCTCAAAAGTAAAATCAACTGATGGCCTTTGATTCATTAATTTGACATGCACATCTTTTGCAAATTGTATGTGCTTCTTGCTGATAATGGTACGTGGATACATACATGCAGGGGAAGGAGAACTCCTGGATCCACTCCCAAATTTAATTACTTTTTTCGTTGCTCATTGCACACACTTCCACAACATTTCATTGGAACTCATTGAGATTTTTTGCAGATATTGTATGGATCAATCAAGCATTAGCCAAGGATTAATTCCTACTCGTACAATACAGCAGTGGTTTCAGAAGTTTCAGTGAGAAAATGTTTAATGATCTCAAACAACCCAGGAAGAAAGCAACACATATACAGTAGAGACTGACACTCAATCATTGGTCAGTAAACTCGCAGGAATAGTGAGAACAAACAAATGAAGTGTTCTAGCCATTTGCATACGATAAGAAAAAAAAAAAGATGGGTTTCATATTAATAGAAAGAAGACCAGACAAATTGGTTTAATGAGATCTGTTCGACATGTGTCAAAAGTGACATGAAATTAGACAAATTGAGAATCAAAGTTCAACCTCATTCACCTTATACTTCAGACCTTTCTCATATAGACTTTCATCTTTTCAAACGTTTTCATTCGTTTATAAAGATCATCATCAGCAGCAGCAGCCTTTTAATGTCCATCACTGGACATAGATCTTCCCCTGGATTTACCAAACCTCTCTATCATGGGCATCATGGAGCAATTACTTTCTGAACTTGTTTAGTTTGCCAGGCCATCTCATTTTTCTCGGCCACGGTTTTACATATGATCTCTGTGGATTCATGTTGCAAGTTGTATTGTCCAGCAGTTGTCTGAGACTCTGGCATCACGATCATTTAATTGAGAACCTTTGGAGGTATTGTGTGGACTAACAAAGTGATTGACAGACACAAATGAATCTATTTAGAAACTAGAAAACACCTGGAAAGTGCATACCCCTGCCAATGCCATTTTCAGGGAGATTAATTGTGCATGGGCTCGCCCCAAAATTTTGTTAGTTCTTCCATAGCCAATTGACCACAATTTTAGCAATATTATGTGGTTTGGATGTATAACTATGATGTAAGGGAGATAATTGTGGATGGATCTGCTTCAAAATTTATTCAGTTTTCCTTCGGCTTATCTTACCTTCCATAAAATGTTATTGAAATTCATTCATATCAGGGAGACCGAGGCTAGTTGGGCATGGGGGCAACTTGGATCTCTTGGTTTAATTTTACAAAAATACACCAACAAGCCCCCATCTCCGCTACATAAAAGTTATTGAAAAAATGGAAAATATCTCTCAATCAAAAAATGATTCCTGGATTCGCCCCAAAATTTGACCACCTCTTTTTTACCCCATTGCCCATGTTTTGTCAAAAAAAATCATTGAAATCCTTTCCGTACTTTCAGAGATATCATGTGGAATTTTGGTGATATTATGTGGTTTGGACATATAATTAAAATCTAGGGAAGGAAATTAAACATAGATCCACTCAAAAATCTAATCGGCTTTGGATTTTGAACACCACAACCAAGTAACATATGATGAGGACATAATGGGGGATTATATTTTGGGGTCTGGTTCGTGAAAGTAACTTACAGTACAATTGTAAATCTCAAAAAAATACTCACTTCTATATCTTTTGTGATCACTTTTATTTAACATTAGTGTACATACATGTTAATTAGATTCATATGTTTTTATTTATCTAAATTGGGGGTGTCAATTGTGATGGGGACTTTTTTTAGGGGTCAATAGTGTGGGGAAATATTTGGAGGAAACCTTTTCTCTTTCAGATCCTCTTTTAGCGAACATACATAGGTGTGATTCCTGCAGCAGTCCCATTTTCTTTAATTGTGTATTCTATTTATTCCAGGATGAGCGATACAGAAACCGTGTAATGATAGGAGATCATTTCAAATAAGTTTCTATATAATATAATGCAATTTATATTCATATACATATATGTATATATATAGCCACACTGGAGAGTTGTAATACAACAAAACAGCTGTCTGTGGATGACGCAATAATTAATGCTCCTCTATTCAGGGTTGAACACTCTTTAAGTGAGGTAACTCGTTCATTGTAAGCTTATGCAATGCTCTTCCATAAGAATAGAGCACTCTGGTGGATGGGGAATTTTTGCTAAATAAATATATTGCTTATATTCAACCTTACTGACCATCCAGTTCCATGGCCCAGAGGTCGAATGCCATGCTCCGGGTCTGAAGTGAAGGTTTCAATCCTGCCCCGTGGTACTAGATGGGATTATGGATAGTCTATAGTCACACTGAAGAGTTGTAATACAACAAAACAGCTGTCTGTAGGTGACACAATAATATATATATTGAGAGAGAGAGATAGATAGATAGATATGTGTGTGTGTTTGAAACTGTAAAACCTTCTAGACTATTTATATATATGGCCATGACGTCAGCCAAAAGTAAGATATATTTAACAGATTTTAGCTATTTTTGCAGAAGTTTTGGCCGAAAAAAATCAAGTTAGAGTTGGCAATGCTGTTCAAAAGTTATTTCCCTTAGTATTGTTCCCGCCCGCTTGTATTTGAATATTCCATTTGCAGATGCGGTCAAAATGAAATGAAAACTTTCTTTAATTTTCAAAGCTAAATCAACTATTCAAAGATTTTGAAAATAAAAAAATTATAATTTTCAAACACATCAATATGTTCAATTTGATGTCAATCGAAACTTTTTTTTTGCCCGTATCATGGCAACGTGACGAGATAACTAAAGCATAACAATGGCTACTTAGTGACCACGATTTTAGTCGCACCGTTGTAAAGATTTCTATTTTTGCTGCTTGTGCAACATTTTTCAAAAGTTTGGGGCGAAAAAATGGAAACGCGAAACTTTCAATATCTTAAGGACCAAGGTTGGTACTTAGCTGCTTGAGATATTATAAATTAAATCGCAGTGGTGGTCTTTCGTGTTTGTGATGTTGTACCAAGTGAAAATAGTTCTTGTTGCTCCTGTATAAAACATGTTCTATTGATACAGAAATCTTAATAAACATTAAATAAGTTTTTTTGACAAAATTTGATGTATAATAATTGATGTTATCTATCAAACAGTTAACAGTACGAATTTGGGCCATTTTTCAGACAGGGCATCCATTATGTTTTGCGATTTTGAACCATTGGCGAATTTTGTTATGGAAGGTCATACGGGTGAAATTCTCTTTTTTCTCAGAAAAACTGGTTTTGTCGGTATTCTTTCGGCATAGAATTGATTTGAATATGTTTTCCTTCTCTAAATTACGCATAAACGTTTGGGGCTTTTTTTATTCTTCTAAGAAAAATGTATTTAAATGAATCGAATATTTCAAATGCCAATGGGAACAGTTAATAAAACAGAAATAGTTGATGAAATATTTTAGTAATTATTCGGAATTGGTAAAATATTTGATAAGATTCTGAGATTTGTCAAGGGAGATAATACACGGAGACCCTATAGCTGCTACTACTTATGGACCAAATTTTCAAACTCGTTAATTACAACGTGAATTTTTCTTTCTTTCTTCTTAAATGCATTCTATGTCGAAAGATTACCGGGAAAAAAACAATTTTCCTGAAGAACGAAAAAGTGAAATTCGCCAATGATTCAAGATGAATCTTTTGAAAAGTTAATAACTCCTAGACCCTATCTAACACAAACTGACATTCGTCTGGGGTCACAAAAAATGGGAGGTAATTAGTATAGATACTACATGATAATAATGTGAATTATGCAACTATTAGGAGAGACTGTTCACTTTTTGTCCATATGAGTTAATGTGAAGAATTACTGCCAGAAATAGGTTGGAATGTTATAATCTATTTATAGAAATGACAAAGAAAATTCATCTTTTTTTTTTATTAATTTCAATTCCAACCCTAATACTAACCCTAAATAACAGCCTTTGTAGTTGAATTTAATAAAATATGGTTTTAAATGATCAAGTTTTCTGCTTTCATTTGTTCTGTAACTAGCTGCCACAGCTTATATTAACTTCCTGTTTTTGGCGAACCTTATCCTAAAAATTACAAGAAAAAGCTTGAAATTAAACTAACTGTTAAAAGTTTATTTTTCCTCTTCTCTACTTTCAAGACTCAACTGTTGCTTCACATGTGGAAATAATTATATATTGTATTGTCTGTCTTTCTTCCCTTCTCATCCACATGCATTCTTCACCAGTAGGTTAGTTGTCTTTTCCTCTTTTCTTTTTATCTTATTAAACTAATTTCCTTTTCTTCTTTGTCTCAACTTCTTTTTTTTCCTTTCAAGTGACTATCGAAAACTATCCTACTTTCCAAAAACCAGGATCCGGTCTCAAAAATGACCTGTCTCTTGTCACTGCTAAGGAAAGACTGTTATCTCACAAGAAGATCCTTTGTTTCAACTTTTTCCCTGCTTAAACCAACAGCTCTATTGTTTTGTATTCAAAAAAATGAGATGGTGAGATATAATATATCCAACCATGTCAATTGATGGAACTGACAAGATGGTCTTCTCTTTATTAGATTCATAGTTATCCTAAAATCTTCTAAGGTTAAAAAGATTCTTGTCATGTTCTCCTTGGTCCCGCTAGCCACAGTTTTGATGTATAAGTCAACGAATGTATCCTTTAAATTGTGACTGGCAATGAATTCACCCATAGCCTTTTGGAAAACTGCTACTCCATTTGCTACTCCAAATGGCACAACTCTGAAGTGATAGAGTTTACCATTGGCTTCAAAGGTGATGACAAAAACAGTGCCATATTGTTTTGCCTTCATTCTGGAAAGAGTGAACACATAGGCAACCTATGCAAAATCAAAATCAAAGGAGAGATGATTATTTGAGGGGTGTGCAGCAGAAAACATAAACATATGATGTATAAAATCTACCACAATTATACTAGCTACAGTTTTGTGATCTAATAGATTAACTACTTCTTTTAGAGTTGACACTTAAGTTCCAGACTCATCTGCAATGCTAGGAATCACTGCATTTTCAACACACTTTTTCTGCTTGCTCAAGTTTGCATCTATCACTTGGATACTTTTTACACTTTCTGTTTTTGAAGTCTCCTCAACTACAATTTTCATGTTGTGCTTAATTTCTGTGCAAGAAACTTATACATTATTGTTATCTATGTTGGTTTAACAACAAATATCTAAAACAGGAACATGAAGGTTAGCATAAAGTCGGTTGACTTGGCTAGAAAGAATAAGTGAAATAACAAAAATGGTGCCGTATCGTTTGGCCTTCACTTTTGGAAAAAGTGAATGTCAAGGCAATTTATACAAAATCATAATCAAACCAAGACAATTATTAGAGTATGTAGGAAAGAACATAGAATACATGATATTTATAAACTCTTCTTACACAATATCATATCATCGTTTATTGATGAAGGAAAGAAAATAAAAGGAACTTTTGCTAATTTTGTACTTATAAACTGAAGACAATAGGGAGTTGAAAATAGACACTGGACTGTGTTGGAGTTTTTAGAGATCTCTTGTAAGGCGTTTTCAGATAAAAATTCTGCTTGATTCAAATAAATTCATGGAATTTATGATCATCAATCTATCACGTTTTGAACTTACTTCTCTTTTATTTTTAGTCCAAAGATTGAACAATGAATTATTCTGGTACCAAAGCCAGCAGCATTTCAATAAGGTAACGTGCTATGTATTTATATATGTAATTGAAAATGATTTATTTGATTTGATTACAAGTAACTGAATCAATACTGTTATTGGAAATTTTTCAAATTACAATTATATCAGCAAGATAATATGGTATTTATTGCTCAAGTTCAGTGATTTTCCTAATAATGATCCCATGTTAGCCAGCGTTTATATGAAGGTACATCAATAAGTTACAACTTAATGGTGAAAAACATTTATTTTACCCAACAAATATTTATTTTTAAACATAATCTCCTTCCTTGTCAATGCACTTAATTCAGTACAATAATACTGCAAAAATTTCCTATTAGAATTCAGCTAATAACTATTTCTAGTTGCAGAGTTATTGGTGCACCCTTGTATATACATGAAAATGTATGTATATATATATACATATATGTATTTTTGAACCTCTACACCGTTTTTACATGGTGAGAATTTGCTGCTCGGTGTAGACAGTGTAGATAGATAAAGAATGAATAAAATGGGCTTCTGCTGGGATCAAACTTATGTATAACCAAGGAAGCCGTCTTAATGCGATGCTACTCTACTGATTGAGCTAGGCAGCCAACTGGTATACAGAAGCTCAGTTTTCTGCTATATTACCACTCCGTCTTATGCACTGCTCATAACTGTTCTTTTTTGCTCCCATAACATAAACAATCATTCCATAGACGAATGGACATTCAATCTGACAGAATATCTATAGAGACATCTCGGAATTTTTGAGATGAGGTATTATTATTATTTCCATTAATATTCGGACCATCCTCATCTTTGTTGTTTTTCATACAACGTTTCGGCCGTTGCACTCTACGGCCTTCGTCAGGTAACATCTGGGAGACATGTTAAGTAATCTGATGGTTGTTAAGTAATCTGATGGTACTAGGTTCGATCCTAGTGTGAGGCAGTATAACAATACTACTAACGCTAAAAGAGGGGAGTACGGTCGATATACCCCCGTCGGATAAATAAAGGGTTCGGTTTGTTACTTCCCAAAATCTCCCAGATGTTACCTGACGAAGGCCGTAGAGTGCAACGGCCGAAACGTTGTATGAAAAACAACAAAGATGAGGGTGGTCCGAATATTAATGGAAATCTATAAAGACGTTATTCTCAGTGGGAACTCTTTTTGAACCGACACCCTGATTTTACACAGTGAAAATATGCCAATTGGCCTAGGCAATGTAAATAGATAAACAATAAAGAAATGAACTGCTGCAGGGATGTTTCAGTACTTTAGTTACGTCTCTTCGGTGTTGCCAATGAAGATATTTTACTTCTAAATTTAGATATTTCAAAAAGCGCAAAAGTCTACACAGATAATTCAAATAAACTGAAGAAAGATCTATAATCTTCAATTCTTTATTTGTTTTATCAGATTTTTCAAGAAACCCTGACCCTAACATCTTCAAAATCAACACTGCACTAACTATTATATCTGGTACAATGGTTAGTTTCCAAGTAATCACAGTGCATACACTCAGAAATTTTTTCAATTGAATTTAAATTACAAAAATCTTCTAAGTTGAAGTTTTATGATCCTAGCATTTCACATTCAGGACTTTTGGTATTCATAGAAAAACAGGGTCATTTTGACTTCTCTTATGTGTTTCAAGTGTATATTTCATTGAGAATGAGACTTCAAGTAACTAGGCAAATGCTACACAGCATATTGATTTTCATTATATATGAATTTCAATATGTTATAAATAGAAGTGATATCATTGAGGATATGCTTGCCTTGATGAAATTCATACTATTGCCTTTTTATGTTTAATACTCACATTAGGGATAGAATTATGTACATTTATGTTTCATGAAATGGAATGAACATTCATCTATCATTCTACAGAAATGTGTTTTTCAAATAATCTTACATAGATAAGATGAGTTATTTTCAGTAACTTTCTTCCACCTTGATATTGAGTTTGTGTAAAAGTCAGAAGTGACTTACCCAAATATACATTTTTGATAACCAATATTGGACTAAGAAATAAATGAGTGTGGTTCATTTTGTTGATATTCCATCAATTATTCACATCGTCCTTTGATGAATTTCTCCATTCATAATGTTCTGAGAAAAAAAGTAATGGAAAAAGCTTCAGGTTAATTACTTATTCCAAACAGAGCAAAATGACTCCAATATATTTCGATATCATCTTCATTTGGGAAATATTATTTCTAATATGATTCTTTGTAGGACCCATCTATACCAGTTATGACATGGCTGACAGAAGAAAGGTAAGCTTGCTTTTTTTTTTCATAGATTACTTGAATATTTTGTTTCCGATTAATTCATGTTAATCAATGTATCATTAATGTATTATCTAATTAAGCTATTTCAAATATTTGCAAGAACATCTTTGTGCTGATTGCATGGAGTCTGAGTTACATATAGGCAGATGGCTCATGCGTCTATTATATTGATAGTACAAAGGTATAGGAAGTTTGGAGTTCATGCCTTTTTCAAGGGTTTTTGTTTAAAATGGTATCAGTGAATGGTATATAAAACAGGTTTTGATTTATTATGTCTTTTTTCATCAGCCATCACTGCTTATTTATCGTAATAAGATTTTAATTCAAATAGATATAACAAGCATGACAATACAAGTATTTTGTAGTTAAAAATAAAATCTTTGAAAAAAAATTGTTTTAAAGGAAGAATATTTATATATTCTCTAATGTATATCTCTTTCCATCTTTTAGTTTGATATCCCCCCTGCTGGTTGAATATGACAACAAAATCAAACAAAAAGATGAACAAATACAGGTATAGTCAGTCATCTATGATTATTTCAAACGTTTTTTTACATTCACCTCTCACAGAGATTATAGTTTCCTAAACCGTGTATTATTTAAATGAGTCTATATATTCATTTGCTAAATATCTGAAAACATTCAGAATCAGTTTTCATGAAAACCTTTTTTTTTCAGGCAATTTCTGCAGAATTTCCTCAATTAAAAGAAGAACTTTCGAAAGTAGTACAAGAAAATAATGAGTGAGTAAATGATGTTCTGTTTTTAGTTATCCACTTACATAGAAATGCAATTTGTAACCATGTATATAGATACATATTTTTTGTATGTAACACTTTCAATGAGTACACAAGTACTACACTCTGATCTTGGATATAAGTGCCAAGGGAATAATACTTCTATCCTGAACAGAACATACAGCTACTACACTGATCCTAGCCAGAGGACTGAGGAGCAACAATTCGATCCTTGGCAGAATGCATGGATGCTCTGATCCATCCATAAATATTCCTCTCATTTTTGACAGGTACTATGCTAGTCTGCATATATAAAACGCAAAATCTATATTTTTGTATGTGTATGTAACACTTTTCAATGTGTACACAGATACTACGCTGATTCTTGGCTGAGGGATGGGGAAGTGATACTTTTATTTTTGGGAAGAGCACACCAATACTCTGATCCCAGGCCGATCCCTGCATAAATATTCCCATTACTCATCATGTATACTTTGTCAGTTATACATATAATAGCTCTTCCTAAGAAGTATCCTCCAATTTGAATTCAATCTGTGCTCTGCTACTTTTATTGGATGGTTATTATTTACAATTTCTAGAAATCTTACTATGGAGTATCCTTCGATTTGATATTTCATCTGTGCTCTGCTACTTTTATTAACAATTTCTAGAAATCTTACTCTGGAGTATCGTTCGACTTGATATTTCATCTGTGCTCTGCTACTCTTATTTGTTGTTTATCATTAACAATTTCTAGAAATCTTACTATGGAACATCCTTTAATTTGAATTTTCATCTGTGCTCTGCTACTTTAATTAGATGCTTATTATTAACAATTTCTAGAAATCTTACTATGCAGCATCCTTCAATTTGAATTTCCATCTGTGCATTGTCACTTTTATTAGTTGTTTATCATTAACAATTTCTTGAAACCTTACTATGGAGTATCCTTCAATTTGAATTTTCTTCACATGAAATTATACTGCATGGATAGTTTTCAAATAGATAAATATGATATGATGCTACATTGTAAATCTAATATAGTATACAAGGGGTGCCTCAAGATAAACGGAATTCAATCGGGGCATGCAAATTGGATGTAGTTTTATGTTGCATTACTATGTTTCATTGGTTGACTTTATTCTAAGACAGTCTGTCATGTAGCGTCGCTCTGGATTGACTGATTTCTTTCCAGTGTTTTTTTTTTCCTGGTGTTTGCAAGCACGTTTGGTGATTTTCACAACGGCTAATAAAAAAAGAACAGAGTGCGTGCATGGAATACTGTTTTCCTTTTGGGGAAAAATGCAGCTGAAACTAATTTAAGAAGCTTTCAGTAAAACACAAATGTATGAGTGGTATTTGTATTTCAAACGTGGTGGAATGTTGCTTGAAGACCAATTTTAATCTGGCTGACCTTCAACAAGCTGAAATCACAAAAATCTTGGAAAAGTTTGCCATACGATCAATGCAGACTATCATTGGATCAGTGATGAAATATCTGAGGTGTCTGGTCTGTCTTGGAATCCATCCCAGTGAATGTTAGATTTGAAAATAAAATGTTTCCCCCAAATTTATGCCTTGTTTGCTCAGGAAAATAGAAAAACATTTGAATGTTGTGCCACGATTTGAGAGAACAAGTTTGAAATGACCCACTGTTTCTTTCAAAAGTTGTTAAAGGTATTTTAAAAATAATTTTGGTCAAGTTTTGATCTTCGGATTCATTTTATATGATAATTCTATGAATTAATTATGGTCATATTTTGTGAATATAGCTATAATGCAATGGTAATGGCAGTTTGTTTTTCAGAGCTGATTCCTTTCCCCTGTCCTTGTAACCGCATGATTGCAGTAGCTCAAATGCTGATCTTGATTTTGACCCACAATGAGTACCTTAAAAATGTGGCCTTGTGCCTATCAGTCGAAATAAATTTCTCCTACTAGTTATATAAAAGTACGAATAAATGACTTCAATAATCAAAAATGGTCGATGATGCAACAACAATGAAATTTTTAAAGAATTACTTAACTTCTTAGGAAAGATTTGTTTTTTACCTAAACATTATTTTTCATTTTTTTTTTGTTTCCTCTTTTTTGAAAGCTTGAGAGAAAAGCTACGTAATTTGAAAGAGCTGGAACTGGATTCTTTGCCTAACCTTCTCAAAGAGGCAGATACTGATCTGAAGGCAGCAGAAAACATGAAAAAGCAGTTGGTTTTAGTCTCAAAGGTGAAAGTTTGCTCCATCATTAGTACTACATTGATTTTTATTTTGGCAAACATTTTCAAACTGTTTTTATCTGAAAGACATTGTGAGTAAAAAAAATTAGGAAGGCTTATTGTTTACTTTTTTGTTTGAAAAATAGATAATTTTTTCTTGGAGATACTCAAACACTTACGAAATTTTTTGGTAATGAATCCAATTATATTCTCATCCACAAAATCATTAAATCTATAAAAATCAAAAAGCAAACAAAATATCAAAAATGCATAATTGAACACAGAATCTCCACATTTTCACATAGAGTATTATATGCTTGTTTGTTTCAATGGCACAAGGTTATTTGAAGCTCTTCTTGGATAACTAAGTTTGAATTCTGAAGGTCATTAGATATTTACAAAATTTTTTTATAATAAATGATATCAATTACCAAAATTACTAATACATTAAAAAATTATTCTTAATAGAAATATTTAGATAAAAATGTCAAAACAAATTAACACGGACAGCATTTCACTTTTCAAATACCTAATCACTTTATCAATCACTTTTTTTAAGGAAAAAGAGAAAGTAATGGAGATGTATCAAGAAGCAATGAAACAAGTGAAGCATCTTACCACTGAATTACAGGTGAGTAATATCAATCTCTCTGACTTAAACTCATGAAAGAGCACTTGAAATTCCTAAGATCTCCAGAAAAAACTTATGTGGTGACCATAGATCAATCTTCCCTAATCAGGGTTCCACAAAACTCTTGTTTCACAAGAGATTTTTAGGAATTCCATGAAAATTTTATACATGCATGAAAAAAGCATGTTTTTGCTTCATTTGAGGTCTTTTTATATGTATAATGATTGGTGGTGCCTGTTTTGATGACATTTAAAGCATTAGAATTATTACCATCTGAAATAGACCAGCAGCTGTTATTTTTTACATCCATTATAAATTTCTGGCTTTTTTTTAAGAGAAAAATTCAGTGTTCTTGTATATTTTTTATAAGTACATAAAGTTTATGAAAAACATTAATTTCATGGAAAGTAAGTCAAGCTTATCAACATTCTCTCAAGGAAAGTAACTTCCTTTTTATATTAAATGTTCTTTGGGTGAGAAGGGCTTGAAAAAATAGAATATCTTAGAATGCATGTACAAGTACATAATCTGTATGTGTCTAAGAATATAATTATGTATATAATCATGTGTTGCTATGAAGATACTAGCTCTGTCTTTGCCTTACTCATTGCCATTGTAGAATGCCAAGAGTAGCCAGCGATGGGACATCATTGAGCAGCAGACAAGTCAGGTAAATTCTTGAACAGATATCCTCATTATTTATGCTTTAATTACATTTAAATCATCTTGATTTGTTTGGGATTGCATTGAAATTTTACCTGAAAAATGTATCAGGGAATTCAGGGTACAATTAAAGACTCCTATAAAACAATTGAGTTACAAATTGCCATAACTTCTATGTACCCACTCTCATGTGTCTGTGCAACATTTAAATTGATATAACTTCCAAAGAGACACTTATCCAATGTAAGCTTGTACATAGTTTTCCTACATTTTAAATTAAGTGTAAGCCACTAAATATAATCACAGATAATGTCGTCAAATGGTTGTTGCTCTCAAAATCAGTTAGCTTAAAATATTTTCTAAATGTATAAAATTTGATAATTACAAATTTTATGTTTCTAAATGTAATTTGCTGAAATGTTTAGATACTGTAGTATAAAGGAAAAATGTGTGGTAATATTTTATCATCTTGAAATGAACATATGTATATTGAATTTATGGTTTGATTATTGAGTAAGAAGGAAGAAAAAATATTTTACTTAATTTGTAATACTAAAATTAGTACAGTATTTTATGCTATACAGGATTGAGGAAGATAATATTTTGAATCAAAATTGTTCATTTCAGGTGAAAAATGAGTATTTTAATTCAGTGCAAAATATTGTGGCTGAAATGGAACCTATACAGAATAAGCTCAAGTATGTTTTTCATTATCATCTGTTATATCATTACTATTTACAAGTTTCCTTTCAATTTTGTCTTTCTCCTTTCTCACCTTCTTATTTTCATTCCTGCATATTTTTTTTGTTTTCATCCATCTACTTAATATTGCTTATAACATCATAACAGCCTTTTATTATAATTATTCTAAAAAGGTCTGAAGGAAATGAAACATATACCCAATTAGGATCATTTTCAAGGTAAAATGTAACTCTAAATTTCTGTTTGTTCAACTCTCTTATCTTTCCAAAATAGGCACACATGCAAGTATACAAGAAGATACCAAAAATTCTAATCTAATGTGCAAAATGGATCGGTCCAGACAATTGGTGCAGAATCTGATTGGAACTGCTCACTCTATGATAAAAGCCTAGGGTGTTCTGAACTATTTCAGATATGGAGGCATTCTTAAATGGACTTACGTTGGCAATGGTTGCTTAGCAATATTATCAACCTAGCAAGCCTATAAATATCTCCCAATGAAATACCAATTCCTGGAATAACTCCTAAATTTGATGACTCCTTTTTTATCTTATGGCCCTTCTTTCCAGAAAATTCATTGAAATTTTGGAGATATGGTATGGAAAAACATGAGCGAATACAGAAACAAAAAGAAAACATGAAAAAAATATCTATGTATTTCAATGAAATTTTGAGAAGCTATATGGCACATTGTAAAGATGAACTGATTAAATTTGGGGGTGGATCCAGGAATTTGTTTCTGATTGAAAAATATGTAATGGATTTTTTTTTCATAAATTTTTTTCCCCTTCTATCTGTCCACACGATATCTCTATAAGTTCTCAATGAATTCTGATAAAATTTGTGGAAGATTGAGTCATGTCTCAAGGAAGATGTGATTACATACATTTTGGGGTGGATCCCCAAATTTGTTTTTGATTGTGAGAGATTCTTCTGTTTCTTCCTACATTCCTGTATTTGCTCATGTATGTCCATACAATATCCTAAAAGTTCTCAATGAATGCTAATCAAATTTTAAGCAAAAGTTGGCCATGAAGTAAGGAAGAAGTCATTAAATTTTAGGGTGGATCTAGGAAATTGTTTTTGATTGAGAGGTATTTGTTCATTTTTTTTTTTTTCATACATTTCTGTATCTGCTCTTGTCTGTCCATGAAATATCTTCAATAGTTCTCTATGAATTTCTATGAAATTCAGTTCAAAGGTGAGATACATACAAAGGAAGATATGATGAGATTTTGGGGATGGATGCAGGAATTTTCTTTTGATTGAGAGATATTTTTTCAACGTTTTTCATTTTTTTTGTCTTCATTCATTCCGATATTCACTTGTGCCTGTCCATGCAATATCTCTGATCTCAATAAAATTTTGTGGAAAGTTGGACCATGAGGTGAGGAAGAAGTGATTAAATTTAAGGTAGGATCCAGGAATTTGGCTATATTGTGTGTACTGCTGGTTGAAAACATCCATAATTCATTGAGTTTGTCTATAATGAGGCTTTTGTATACCATCTTGAAAATGATACCTTTCCAGTGGTCAGATTATGGTAGACTTTTAGTATGTTATTGAGCACATCTGATACTACAAAAAAAAAACAGTGATAAATGATTTTTAAGCAGTTACTATAGAAAATGAATTTCTCAGCAACCATTGCTATGGATGGAAAGTTTGAGAATGTCTCCTTATCTAAAAAATGATTTGTTCCAATCAGAGAATATTTGTACCAAATTTCATGCTTTTATCACCAACTGAGCAATTTTTGCATTGATTGCCTGGACTAAATGTCATTATTTGCACTACAAGGTGCCATGAGTTGACACTATACTGAGTCATGTGGCATGGTTCTGGATTGACTGATCTGTTTTGGGTGGCTTTTTTTGTGGTTTTCTAGCAGGCTGATAAAAAACAACAATGAGTATGCATGAAGTTGTTTTCTTTTTGGGGAAAATTGCAGCTAAAACTATTTCAATGGTTCAAAAAGCATTTAATGAAGAAGCTCTGGGTAAAACACAAGTGTGTGAGGTTTTTGTGTTTCAGATGTGATGAAATGTAACTTCAAGACCAACCACCATCTGGCCAACCTTCAACATACCCAAATAATAAAAATCTTGAGAAAAAAATTCCCACGCAATCAACAAAGATTGTTGTCTGACCATTGATGAGATATCTTGGTTTACAGGTTTGTCTTGGAGTTCATACCATTGAATGTTAACTCAAGATATTTTTATATAAAGCTTGTTTCCACAAAATCTGTGCCTCGTTAGCTAGGATTTTTTATAAATATCATCTGGATGTGTGCCATGATTTGTGGGAACAAGTTTGAAATGACCTACAGTTTTCCTTCCAAAGCTGTCATATAAAGTGATTGAACTCGTTTAAGTGCAAGAGTCTTGTTTCAAATGGCAAGTAGATAATGTTTTCATTGGCAAAATATAGGTATAAGTTACGGGCAGAGAAACAAAGAAAATAAAAAAATTCACCCTATTCATCAGGCCTTTGCATTACTCTGGTCATTCTTATGTAAAGTTTTGTGAGGGGGTTTTCCTTATCTTGGTTCATTTTTTCAACGTTGTTTGAGAGTAGGGCCAAGTCACTCGTGCCAATATTCCAAGAAAATAGTAACTGTGGCAATCAATCTTGTAAGTCTTCCTTACTTCATATGGTGCAAGGGAGGTAATTTCCGAGTATTCTCATTGATTGGTTGGGTACAACAGTGGAAACGTTGGGTTTAAAAAATGAACAAAGATGAGAAAAAAAAGTCTGCACAAAACTTTACATAATGATTTTCCTCCTTCTAAAAAATTCACACCTAATCTAGCCATTCTTATTGTGTTCTTTTTAATCTTTCAATGTTTATATGTTTATACAGAGAGAAAGAAAGTGAAGTGGTGCAGCTAAAGATTGAGAACAACACTCTACAAAGCTTCATTGAAGAACTGCAACGTAAATGCAAATGGAAAGTGAGTAATTGGTTTTCTTTAGTCTTAATTGTTTCCCCTGGTGGGCTGAATCATAATGTCATGACTAAGCTTTGTCCAGTCTATTGGGAGTTTAATCTGCTAAATTTTATAAGGATTTTAAAAGAAAATTTTATAAGGAGATTTTTTTTTTACTATAGTTATTTTCATTGTAGTGTAGTTTGACAAAAGTAAAATGCATTAAAAAAAATACATATTTTAAATAAAAACACTGCTTAATTCTTAAGTCGAACAAGAAATAAAATGGAAAGATAGAACATTACACACTGTAATATATATTTTTCTTCAACTTGGTAACTTGTTATAAGTTTGGTGTAAAGATGCGTTTCAAAAGGTGAGAAAAGAAAAAGTAAAAAAAAAACTACACAAGAAATTGAGAAGGCATGAAACAGAAAACAAAGAGGAAGGGAACTTTGTAGTTGGATAAGTTATTTATGATATTGCCACAGCTACCCAAAAAGAGTGTTTCTTCAAAGCTGGAACTCTGCTTTCAAGTATATCTTGAAGTCAAAAGAAGAAAAGAGTTTTAGAAAAAGATGGGACCCAGTAAGTAATAAAGATTGATTGAAGAACACACTAGGTATTTTCTGTGCAATCAAAACAGCACTGAAAATCATTTACTGGAACTCAGTCTAGAGCTGGTGCAAGCCTCTTTTCACCTATGAATACTGAGGCTCCGCAAGGTTAAAACCAAAAGATTTTACCAAAGCAGGATGAGACAGTTGTCTACAGAATTACATCCCAACTAGGGGACACAGCTGCAGATTCCTTTTTGCCCATAACACCATGTGGCTACCATCACTTCACTTCACTTAGGACTTAAATTTCCTATTGTTTCAATTTCTTCTTTTTCTAGAAAAACTCTTTTTATCATTTAACTTCCATTTGCGACACATCTATCATGACTGCAGATTTGGAATTTTTTGCAGATTGTATTCGAATTAAAATCTCTGTTATATTTTTTTAGCTAAGAGCAGCATCATTTTTTTAATTTCAAACACAAGCATATCAACATATAATAAACAGATGGCCCAACTCATTATTAATAAATCTCTCAATCATAAATAGATATAGTAATCATAATAATTCCTACCATATAATGTACACTTTTCCCCTGCAAATAGTATTTCATCTTTTCAAAACAAATAAAACACACATGAAAAAATCACTTTACACATTATACCACAAAAATATAGTTTGAGGTTAGTGACTGATACCCTCAACCCTGTTTGCAAGATATAACTCTTGGCAACCTCTGAATAATGAATAATTCTGCAAATAAACAATATGTTAATTTGATGTGACAGGCATTGTTTTCACTTCATGAAAGGCCTAAAATATCATAATGACCATAGCATTTAATGTTTACATTTCAAATTTGCGATGGAAAATTTTTCTTCCCGGGAATGATTACAAAGATGTTTTAAGAGCTCATCAATGAATTAATCTGAGTTGCTATGTAATTACGATGAATTAATAGTATCCACAAATGAGTAAACCACTTTGTTTTTCAATTTACTGAGGAACAAGAATTGGCAGAACTGAATAAAAAGGAATCTACTTCTTCTGCTGAGATAGATGAAATGAAAATCCAAATGGCAAGCCTGAAACATGAGTGAGTATCAAATTTCTTTTTTGATATAAAGAGGAAGCTGCATATTATGATCACTTTGGGACAGGGTCTTCTAGATAACAATAATCCTTTGATGACATTATCCATGATTTTTAAAAATGGCATCCTCTGTACTTGAGATGTAAACCCAAATCAAATTGCTTCCCCGATCATCACTACAAGTTAAACATATATCATACATGCATTCTTCTTTCTTAAAAGCTGGCAGATGTATGTTGTGTATTTTGTCAACCCCAGAAAAAGTAGAAGTAAATATCAATGTTAATGAATAAATAAGTTGAATAATAAATGAATCAAGTAAATTTTATCAATTTTTTACTTTTAATTTTTTTTAATTATATTTTTACCTGGCCTTATTGATCCTATCAAAATTTCAATGTTTTGACAACAACAAGTCTTGACAAAATAGATTAAAATTATTTCATTTTTATAATAAATATCTTCTTTTTTTCCATTTTGATGTTTTTGTGTTCTTGCAATTTTAAAAATATGCACAAAGACGTTTTGAATACTTGTAACCTTGTTTTAATCGATAGAAATTTTCAGTGTGACTATATTATCTTTCATACAAATGAAAGCCAGAAGTAAGTTGACCTTATAATATCAAAAACTAGTTACAGCTAGGGCTGCAACTAATGACTATTTTGATTGTCGATTTGTCATCGACTGTTTCAAATGATTATGAATCGCACTATTACTCAATGGCTCTTATTAAGCTATCAGTTCTTAAATTTAGCTTCAGTTTTTTTTAGACGTGCTCACCAACAATAAAGACAATAATGATGAATATTTCATTGAAAAATATCTCTCATAAAAAAAGATTTAATAAACTTTTCTGTTGATCAGCCCCCCACCCCTCCCCGATACAAAACATGAAAAAATTCCCCAAATTTTTTGTCCATTTGAAACCAACGACAGGCAAAGTGCTGATATGTAATATAGATATAATACAATAAATTAAGACAAATTAGGACAAGACAAGACTTGACTCCTCAGCCCTTGGAATCAAAAAAGAATCTATGTATTTTTCAACTATGCAGATACTAATAATCTACTAAGACTCAATGGTCAACTGAAACTAATTTCATTATGTATTTTTACTTTACATTCTTTTGTTACCTAAAACTCCTATTTTGGACCCTTAATCATTTCATAGTCTACTGATTTCTGAGAGAAACAAAGTACCTTTCTGTTTAAAATTAAAGCTGGAAGGTTGAAAGAAAGGGTGGCAAAAAAGCATGTAATGTTTTGTGAATTCAGGGTTCTCACAACATTCGATAGACTACATCATCTTGGTGAGATTAGAGGGTGCCAACATCTGATTGAGGATAGCTGTTGATGACTTGGTCAGAGGGTGGGTCTAAAGTGACAGAGAGACAACACAAAGTGAAGGGGTATTGGAGGGAGGAGGCATCTTGGTTATTAGTCTTATTTCTTTTTAACCTTTCTTTGAGCTTGTTTTAAATCAATTCTTGAAATAAATAGAAAATACATTAATGAAAGAAAGAAAAAAATGAAGAGAAGATGGTGTTGGGGTTCTTAAGCTAATGGTTGGTTGTGTGAAACAAAGCAGAGAAAAACAGAATAAAGTATAAAATAAAGGTTAAAGAAATTTCCTCTCTACTTTTTAACATTAACATCTACAAGTTCAGTTCCGAAGCGTTAGAAACACACGGGACATCATCACCAATGAAATTCGTTGTCTAATTTTGTTATTGATTTTTATCGATTAATCATTGCAGCCCTAGTTACAGTTAATCATCCAAAGATAAGAGATCAAATCAATCAGGTTTTCAATATTAGGGAATTTAATAGTGCAAGAAAAATTTCTTTCTCAGTCTTTTTCTGTACGTAGAGAATATATTAATTCTTGCCAGATGAATGAAAATATTTTGAGGAAAATATAAACTCTGATTTGGAAGTAGAACATTTCCCAAAAGGCATACGAAAACATTCATTAATATTCTGATGCTTAATCACAAAATCATGATATTACCATTGATTTATTAATTATCCTTAACTAATATCAAATTATTCACAAAATTAACTTCAATTTCTTACCATTTTATTGTTTTTGCATGTGTGAGTGATAAGTGAGTTTAGTCTACCATATTTGTGTACACATGCACTTGATGACATGAGTGTTATTGCTTATCCCCAGGATTTTACTTCAGGATTTATTTTATCATAAATTTTATTTTTTAGACTGAAGACTAAGAACCAAGAAAATGAGCAAATTCATTTGAAAAATTCAGAACTTGAAAAATGGGTCCTTATACAGCAAGAAAAAAGGTTTGTGTTCAAATACATTTGTTTAAGTAAGAATTTGAGATTTCTGATATTAAAAGAGAAGGAATGTGACCATTTCAGCTATGCCATTGGACCCAAATATACTTGTTTGTTTCGCTTCCAAGTGGTTATCACACTCTTAGCCATTTATATTTTATGAGTATTCTGGATTTTAAAAGATGCTCACTTAAGAAAAGACAGATTGTTTAGAAATAAGAATTTTCCTTTCACAATAATCAGTGATAATAAACACTTCTCAGGCCTCATCATTGACGTACGGGCCGTGGGTGCAAGGGGGGCAAATGCCCCTCACCCTTAGATTTGGGCAAAACAAAAAATTTCAGTTAAAACAATGTAAATTTTAGGGCGAATCAAGCCCTTTGCTTGCCTTAACATACTCTAATGGGCTTTATGGACATTATTCCAGAGTTCAACTCACTCACCTTATATATTTGTGCATGATACAGTCCTTTTGCGTGGCAAAAAGCATAAATACATTTTATATTTATGTATAATGTAGATTTCAATTTATAGCAAAAAAAAGCATTATTGTAAATTTATTATTATCACTTTTCGTATTTCAATAGTTCCACCTTCTTATAGTCCTTCTTCTATGGAACACATTTAAGATGCTAATAAGATCTGGACTTTGACTGCTTAACAAAGTTAAATATGAGATTGTCTGCCATAAGAAATATCTGCTGGCCTTTGACATAGGATGGCCACTCATGATAAGTAAATTTACATAGTATGTTCTACTAAAATAAAAAAAGAGTCCTTTTTAGAGGGTCTGTATAAGAGTGGGACCATTGTACAGAGCTTTTACTTCATTGATAAAAGTAAATAAAATTATCAAAAACATGAGTGAATAATGCACTGCTTTTGATTCTGTTACAAAATTTCTTATATCATAAAAAAAATTATTTTCCATTTATTTGTAAATAATCCTCAAAGTGAAAGTTATTGTAATATCAGTATTAGTTACTCAAATTTGATTTTAACAAATAAGAGAAATGCTAATTGAAATTTTGATTAATTTATTGACTATATCATTAGTGCTATCAAAAGAGATCTATAGCCAAGATACTGTTGGTAGATTTGATCATACAAAGAGCATGAAAAAAGAAAAAAATGGATGATGTTTTGGTTATGCTGTCCTGCAAGTGATTTGAAGAAAATTGATCAAATTAGAAAAAAGTTCTCCTTAATATCAAGCAGGGAAGGTTAGGGAACAAAAAGTATGAAGAGTCAATTATCAAGTCCATCAGTAATTAGTAACCAGACTAAAATACCTTTCATAAATAATAATAATAATCTCAATCTTGGTATGTTAATTATTCATCTGGACAAATCACTTTTTATTTGTGCAATCAAATATTGATCCCTAACATTACCTGGAATCATTTGTATTTCTTTTTCTGATGAAAATAATTGTCGAGACTATCACCTGTTATGAACAATATCTTCATAGTAAACAAAAGACTTTTCTATGGAAGATTTTAAATTTTCTCTCACCTGAATTATGTAAAAGTTATTGCATAAATTTTTCCATGTCTGTTTTTTTATCTTCAGTTCTAAGTTAGAGGAAAACCTTCGTGATATCGTGGAGGACAAGAAAAATGCTCAACAGATTGTGGAGAATGCTGTTTTAGAAAAAGATTTGGTAAAACTTTATTCTAAAACTCTTTCTTTAGTGTGTGGGTATGTGTGTCTTGTAACAAATTCCTATGCCATTCATATTATTGGACAGAAATTAATTACTTAGTATATAATATTTCTTTGGGCAAAGTGTCCTTTGAAGATTATAGCCTTCATGAAATCCAGTAATTCAAATATTGTAAAATCAACAACAAATTAATCAATCCATTTCCATTAACAGTGAAACTTTTTCAAATGGCATAAATAAGTCAAGTTAAACTGCCACAGAAAAATACAAGTGATTTTTGGATGTCTACCATTCATAAATTATCAGATTAGTTCTCATTCATTGAAAATACTGATTAAGTTTTTATCATCTAAATATCATATTTATCCGAATGGGACTATTTGGCATAATTATAATTCTTGTTTACATTTGATTTTTTACTATATTTCCAGTCTTTAAGTTGGCAGAAGATCAATGCCTGATAAAAAAAACTTTAATATATAAGTCTTATCAAATAACTATCAATCGTCAACTACGACACATAGATGTCTTGCCAATGATAAAAGTTATTGAACAAAAACTTTGACTTGAATCGGTTTAAGTTTTTTTTTTTTTTTTTTTTCAAGTATAAAATATGAATATTTTGAGACAATAAACTTGCAGATTCATGAGTAAAAATACTGAAAATAAAAATATCCCTCTGACTAAAAGTTTTCAGTGAAATGTCATCATTTTTGCAGAAAGGTTTTCGGCAATGCATTTTCAGTTGGCTAATTGAGTGTCACAAAAGTTTATTCGACAAAATGTCCAGACATGCTTACAGTCTTATCTAAAAATATATTAGAAAATCGTCTTTCGTGATCTTTTGGACAAGATCCTATTGTCATCTACTTATCTACTTGTCATCTCAGGATAAAGTCTTTTCATTCCTTATTTCTAAAGTGTTTTCTTGTGAAACAATTTATTTTCAGTATTCTAAGATATATATTTCTACTACCAGATATGTTTACTTAAACAATCTATTTTTGATCACATTTCAATGCTAATTCCATGATTTTTATTTCAGGCCAAAGAGTTATGCCAACAAAAGCAAGATGAGGTAAACCATTTGCAGGAAATGGTTGAGGAACTAATGAAAGAAGCAGGGATGGCCACCAGAAAAGAGGTAGGAATGGAATTGTCTCATCTGAGTTGATAAATTGAGGAGACATGAACAATAGGTATGCTTGGTTATTGTAAATGCGATGGTCACACAGTACGCAACCCCACTAAGTAACCCCACGAGAGAGTGTCTGTTCACAAATGTACAGTAATGTTCCCTCTGATTGCTTGCCTAGTTATATCAAGGCCTCTTGAATAACATTCTCTTTTTGAGTTAGCATTAAATCATGGGTGCTACCTGTATCCATATATTGAAATGTAAACTTTATGATATGTAATGTTAAGTAGTTGAAGAAAAGAATATTCTATCCCCTGTATGAAATCAGCTCATTTCATTGAGTCTTCACTGAATTCTATCTAAAGTATGTCTTTTCAAAATACTTCGTTGTAAAGTTTCCAATTCCTGACAGTTTTTCAGAATTTTCTGAATAACTTTGATTCCTTCCAATGACCAGTTTCCTTCAATATTTTTCAGCATTGCACTTTTTCTCTGTATAGGCCTCCTGTAATACAATGCAGGTGATTGGTGGACCCCAACATATTTTCTTGTATTATCGCCCACAAAACTATGAATAAAAACAGAATTCCCCTTTTGACCCATAAGCCTGATATTTGAGGCTGAATGTTATTTCACTACACAGTAATCCACGTAAGAAATATATTTTACATGCCAGCTAACCAACTGTGAGAATGAATTAGATAAGAACATTTCAGTAGTCAATAAGTGGACCTCCTTTTATTAATTTTTTCATCCTTACCCTTCAGGAGTTCAGATACAGTGTATCTCTAGCCACAACAGCTTACAGGTTGAAAGGGTTGAGTCTTTGATGTAAATATGAGAATATCCTGTTTTCAAGTACTGAAATTTGGTATACTTTGTTATAATATTGTAGTCAAATTTCATGGTATTATTTAATGATAAAAGAATCCCTTTGTTTATTTGTTCAAATCTCTCTTAGTTTTTATTATACAGCCAGCCTTCTTGGGCCCCAACTTGTGCATTGTAATGGGAGAGGCTTGTACATGGATGTTAAAATATGGTGATCGAAACAGAATTTCAAGTAGGAAAAATGCTGGATGATGATTAGAAAGTCACCTTTTTAGAATATTGAACTAAAAAGAACAATAAATGAACAAATGTCAGTTTTGAGAAATCTCCCAATTTAAATCTCAACCAAAAGCATCTATAAATAAAATCGATGGTTGGGAGTTTTGTGTTCCAAAATTTATCTGATCCCAAGTATTAATTTCTTTTTCTCTTCTTCTCTCTTTGCAGGTAGATGAAGTTAAGTTGCAATACAATAGCAGAATATCAAAGCTTAATGAAAAAATACACTATGTGGAATTGGTAAGTTAATCATCTGTAGACTAAAATTTCACTTTTTCGTACTATTGCAATTCAAACCATCTTCTGTTGAAATAATGTTCAGAAATATCTCATTCACATCTTGCACTTTGATTAAATTTTAGATCTGATGATAATTTGTGTCTTTACCTTCACTATTGAAAGAAGATTACCATTTGGTATCTGAGATGGGAGGTAACTAAAGATTGTCTCCCCTAGGAATATTGCCAAATCAAACAAATTTTTCCCCAATTTTGGCTAACGGTGTGGTTTTTCAAGTTATGGTCTCTTAATTTTTTGATAATCATTTTTCTAAATCAAATTAATAAAATGTGTCAAAATTCTTCAAAATAATTGACTACAAATAACTGGAATTTCAGTTTTTGCAACTCAATGAAAAATTTGACTTTTCTCTTTCTCTTTTCCTTTGGCCCACAGACTCATAGCCTGTCATATGAATTTATAATGGTAATTTTTTTTTAAGAATGATTTCTATTTACTTCAAGATTTCCCAGAGCTATCAGTTTTAGTGTGTTTTGTAATTTGACTTTGCAAAATCCATTTCAGTTTAAAGCATTGGTGCTCAGCCTTTGCTACTATTTCTGTACACTTATTGCTGCCTACAGTTTAACAGGAAATTCATGATCAGAAACTCTATGCTGCTTATTGTAAATGTTTAAAATGTTTCTTCTGATGATTGAATCAATTAAACCATCAACCAGCAATAATATTTTAAGCTGTATATTTTTGGCTGTATAAGGAAGATACTTCCCAAGCTGACTGTATACATAATTAACTTGCTAAATCAACCAATATATTTCTAGTTTCTGTTTTTTAGCACTAAATGTTCATCCATATTTATTGAATCTCAGATGTCTTGCCATGAAGTAATAGTTACTAAGCTAGTCTCATAGACCAGAGATACAAAGTCAGTTCAATTTTCAGTGGAGGTCTCATATTTTTAGCCTTGTGACAAACTAGCCTAACCTTCAAAATGACTAAATTTAGTGAATCATGACAATATTTTCCATCCGCTTGAAGTTTTGTTAACCACTGTATAAATCTCGTAGCTTGTTAAAAGGAAAAATGCTTTTTATGGCTAATAAACTGATATATATAGGTCTTGTAGTAGTGAACAATTTTTAGGTAGATTATGGGAGTCTTTATCTAAATCTTCATCTTAGTTTTATTTTGAATTAAATTTTAATTCAATTCCTTAAATAGATTCTCAGTCTTTAATGAAGGATCTATTGCTTTTCATTTATCTACATTTGGATTTATGAAAAATCTAGGATATCTGAAAAAAAATATTCAAATATACTATATAGTGGTCAGTGTGCTGTAAAGACTATTTGTAGATGTAATCATTAATGTATTTCATCTTTTATATTTCAGGAATGTTCAGAGAAAGATGCCACTTTAGAACGATCATTAAGAGACAAAAGGTCTGCAGAAATGGAATTAGAAAATGTGAGTCACTCTTTTCTTTCTTAATGTTTAATTGTTAAGACTAAATCATGACAAAAAATGAAGAACTTGTGAATGTACTTGATGTAAGAAAAATAACCCTTTCCTCTCCTATACCACCATCACCACTTTCATAATATACTTTGACCATGTAATGGAGTATAGGTTACTATTGTGGAGAAAAATAAGAGGTCTGCATGATCTTCTTTGGATGGCAAAGGATATAAAAGACAGAAGGAATGAAAAGAAATTGAAATATAGGTTCAAGAGAGAGTTTTTTTTTCTGAATGATCCATTGACTACAATGATGGACCAGGACTTTGTCTAAATACTAATATTGTTACAGAAAGAAATCTTTATTTTAAGTGTGAAATAATGGAGAGTTCTACATCAAGGGAAAAAGATGGCTATGTTATACGAGTATATCTAATGAAATTGAAAACTTGCACATTTGAGTAAAGACTTTGTATAGATTGGCTCCACCAAAATTCATTCACTTCAGATTGGTAGAGTTTTAAGATTCTTATGGATACCAACACTATTCCGACCTAATGAGAGAACCTATAGTAAGACCATATTTATAGAAACATTTTGGCTAAGATTGACCTTTTCAGTAGTGTCACATATTTTACTGTAAAAACCACTTGTAATTACTATCTTTGTAGACTGTATCCCTGTGCATACAGATATTTGTTCTCATTCAACCAGTTGTAGTAAGAAAATAAACATAACCGGTTGCTTTAATGGTTTACTTTTCTCTTAGTGTTAACATGTAGTAGCTTCTCTAACTAAGAGAAATAGCTGTGAGAACTCACAATTTAGCATTTATGATTTTGTTTTCTGTGTTGTAGGTGCGTAAGGACTGCCTGTCTGAGACAAAGAAATGCAATGAAATAAAAGAACAGCTTGGCCAGAGGCTGATCAGTGCCCAGCAATCCAGGGACACTGCTATCAGAAACCTGGAGAAGCTGCAGCATCAATTAGAACGAGATGAGAAAAAGTATTCAAATGTTTTTTTAAATTTTCAATCAAATGATCTTGAAAGCAGTTATCATTTCAGGTTTTTCAAGGCCATATCTAAGAGTTATGGTGATTCATCATGACCCAGACTAATAACAATCTCTTCCTCTTCAGTTCCTTTGTTTTCAGAAATAGATTACAAAAGATTGTATGTAATATAGTGATTATTACAGAATGCAATCTTAGCTTGGCTTGATGAAAGGGATTGGAGTGGAAATTGATGTTTGTTTTATTGCACAGCCATGAATTTTGATGCTGGTAAGGTTGAGCAATAAAAGATTTCCAGCATTTTGGTGGCTACTGTTTTGCTATTAACTTTCAACACTTTGCATTTTTTTCAAGGGCACCAAGATTTTGTGTACTTGATAAATTTGAAAGCCTGTAACTTTGTGTGTCTACTCATGCATAACTGAAATTTACATGACAACACAAGTGTGAAACTCAAACACACTCTCATTCTGCAGTGGCTGGACAAACGTTTTGCTTGACAAACAAAGTACCCTATTAAGTGCTAAAGGTTGATATACAGTTATTATCTACAGAAATAAGCTCTAGCCAGATTCCTTTCTTGCCTTGGTAGCAAATACCCATTCCATCTTGCATGAGCACTCTCACATCTTGGTCACTAGCCACTGTGTAAAATGGTCCTATGTTACAGTGGATAGATGAAGCCTCTCCACCTAGGTCTTGGCTAGTAGCTAAATAATTCATCACTAATTTTTTTCAAAACAATTCATCATCATCATCAGTCTTTTAACGCCCGTCGTTGGACATAGACCTTCCCCAGGATTTGCCTCACCTCTCTATCATGGGCGTTGCAGAGCCAGTACTTTCTGAATTTGTCTAGTTTATCTCTCCATCTTATATTCTGCCAGCCTTGGTTGTACATGTGATCTCTGGGGATCTATGTTGTGAGTTGTGATGTCTATTGGTTGTCTGTCATTCTTGCAACATAACCAGCCCATTGCAACTTGAGTTTTCTAATGGATTCTATGATGTCTCAGACTCCAGTTTTCTCCCTGATATATTGTTCTGTTAAGTGATCTCTCTATGTGAGGTTGAGCATAATTCTTTCATGTGTGTGTGTTGCATGCTTCTCAGTTTGCGTCTCACATAAGCAAATAGGTAACAAGTAAGTAAAAGGATGAAGATAGGCGTCTGTGGATCCCGGACAGTTTTACGTTCATAATTGCAAATTGAAGCTAGCTTTCAAGTGGCACTCCCATTGTCCCACCATCTTTTTTTTGCTACATTATCTGTTTGACATTTTTGATAACAAAACCTCTTCCACACTTACCAAAGTTTCCTGACACATTATGTCACATCCTACTTGGAGCATTTGGAGGACAGTTTGGTAGATAAGATAGTTGCATGTTTCTCATTTGCGCTAGTGGTCTGTGTTAGAGCCAAAGTTGAAAGCTAGGATTTTGAATATGGGTTTCCAAGGCAAATCCTAGTTACCTGGTAGACTGTTCAATTACAACCTCTCAACTTCATTTGGCCTTGTATTAGACTAAGCTAAGCTTAATAAATATTCACATTTGGTGTATTCAGTGGCTAGGATCCAAGTGTTGCTCACTGTTTCACTCCCTCCAGGATCAGAGTGTAGCATCCATGCAGTGTCACTCCCAGACACTTCCGCCTAGGATTTAAGTGTATTATCTGCATTCATTGAAAAGTCTTAAATACCTAAAAAGATATATAAGAATGAACATTTTGTTTTATATATGAGGATAATTATGATTAAGTTAGTATATTATCATTTTAATGTACTAATTTTTATCATCATACTTCAGAACTTTAATGGTTCAGAATTTTTTTCATGTCATAAAATAATTCTATGTATTGAAATTTGTAATTCTTATTTTGTATATTTTTCCCATGTCCAGCAACAGGCAGAAGTTTGAGCTTCTGAATGCTCAGATAGTTCAACTGAAGGATCAAGTGTTCTGTTTGAATGATCAAAACAATCAGTTATCTGACAGTAAATTGCAGTTGATCCAAGAAGTAAATGACTTGAAGGCAAAAGTATTGAAGGCCAATAACGAAAGAGATGAAATGCAGCGGACAATGAATAAAAAGGTTTGTCTCATCTCTTACCTAAAAGCACATCCCAGTTGATCAGTCAAGTGATTATTGTGTAATTTTGCTTTATAATTAAAAGATTACCTACCATAAAATCTGGCTTAAAAAAGACCCAAACCTTTTTAAAACTTTTTTATTATTTACTCCAATTCTGTCCAGAAAGTATCCAGTCGTTTGATATGAATGAAACTATAGCCTACCTAGGGTAATGGCACCTTAGTCCATTTCAAAGTACTCCCTTTTTGGATCTCACATACTTATCCCAGCATCCATTCCATTTTTCAAAACAATATGTAAAGTCCTCTTTTGGGATCACCATCAGCTGCATCATTACGTTCTCCGTAATCTCATCCATGGTCCAAGTTTTTAAGGGGAAGCTAGTCAAAGGGTGTGCAGATCCATTGCTGCTTAGGCAACCTTTTGTCACAAGCTTTTATCAAAGTTTTTCCATTCCACTTCAAGGTACTTATTGAAATTATATATAAAGATATATATATATATATATATATATTTGTAAAAATCTGTGATTTTCTTCTCCGCCTCCCCAACTGTGCATTGCAGCCAGAGGTAATGATTCAACAGACCCCTAAAATGTGCAGGATTAGAGAGTGCTAAAAAAATAGAGGTGAAGATTTTTTAACTTTTAGGGGTCAAGAAAAAAATTACCAATACCTATCTAAACAAATTTACTTAAGATTAATCACTCTGTTGCTGATCAATTAGTCCATTATTTCATTTTGTCAAGTCTAAGAATTAGGCTAAATTTATTTTTTTACTCCAAAAGTTAAATATTCAGTATGATCAATAGATATGCAATTTATATCAATTTTGTCTCTTGTTATCATGTACATACTAATGGTACTGTCATAACACTAGAAATGCATATAAGTTTCAAACATGGATAGGGAAAATCAAGTGTTAATTGTATGTGATATCCATGTTATGCATTAATGACTACACCAGATTCATCTTATGGCCAGCATTTGTTTTGCAGATTTCTCTAATGAAGGAACAGCTGAATACACACACACAGGACTATGAAGTAAAATTACAGAGTTGTGAGGATGTGAGTCAGGGGACATTAGTGGAAATGAAGAAGTTACTCAATACACAGCAATTGGTCAGTGCAAGGTAAGTAACTTGACCACCACAAGCAATATTTTACCCACCAATGTCCAAATTGTTGAGTATTTTGTTGAATTCTGTAGGTCAGCAAGTACCCTTTACACCCTAATTCATAATTAAGAGCACTCACTGTACCATTGATTATATTCTGCAGAAAAAAGCTTTCAATCCAAAGAAAGAATAATAAGCTTAAGAAATCAAAATGCCACCTTGTAGCTGTGCAAAACTCATATTTAAAAAAAAGAATATGATAATGAACATTCTGAGAACTCACATCTGTAATTAATTCAGGACTTTTTTTTAGCTTAGGGCCAAATGGGGGTTGGATAAATGAGTCCAGGCTCAGTATTCATATTCCAGGCTCAAACACTAACACTGTCTCCAGTGGGGAAATGTGCTACTAATCTTAGCCACTAAGGTCTATGTGCCTATAATTCATTTATTTCATATGATTACCAACTGTTCAAATAGATCTTCCTGTTATCTAGAAGCTTCAGATCATTGTTTTTGTCTGCTTTATCACCTATAATAACTTTTGACCTGCATTAAGAAGTAATTTTTTTCAGCCATCATTTCCTTTTGTATTCAGATTTTTTTTCAATCGTTCTTTTTTACATATTCAACTGAGGTTGCAAAAATGAACCTTTTCTTCTTCAGGGCATCTAAAAGTATATGTATATAATCTAAATAGTTCTTGCAATCCAGAAATGAAAATTGCAAACTCTTAGAATAAATTACCTAATTTCATATGATCTTGGTACAAGAATATATAAATGGACTTACCACGCTTGTACTGTTTCAGTAAAACAGAGAAAATTCCAATGTAATGTGATTAACTCTTGGCTATTTATTAGTATCTACGGCCACCTGTATATACATTTTATTTACTTGTTCTAGGTGGAAAGAAGAATGCGCAGCCACTTCAAATAAGTCAGAGGAAAAGCAAGCTCTGCTTCGGTCAGAGTTGTCTCGTTACAAGTCTCGTAACTCTGAGCTGAAAGGACTTTTGAGAGAAAGCCAGATAAAAATGTCTGAGGTAAAACATCTATCACTCTTTTTACTTTTACTTAAAGTATGAGTAAGACAAAAATTAAAAAAAAAAAACCCTTTTAACAATAAAAAAAATGTATAAAATCCTATTATCTTACAAAATATTGGTTAAAGAAAAAGATAACATTGTCTTAGTTTAAGACTGATTGAGAATAACAATTTGTCTAAGTAACTCTTTTAAAAGTAAATTAGAAGACTGTAGAAATTGAGTATTATATTGTGTTGGGTAACTGTATATAAAACTTTTCAAGTGCCTGAATGTAATTTGCTTGACTCGATTGCTGCTGTCATTTGCCTTTGTTTTGTGCCATGAATTTTACTAGTTATAACACAAACTAACATTTCAAGGATTCTATGCAAAGCTTATTGTGTATTTCTTCCACAGACAAGCCAGTTATTGAAAGAATACTGTACAAAAATTCAGAAGATGGAATGTCAGCTGAAATCTGCCCAACAGAATACTATAGAAGTCAATCGAAAGGTGAAAAGCCTTAAACTTCATTGTGCCAATGTGTGTGAAATGAATATCTATTCCCTTTATTGTCTGTCTTTCACATTCCCAGTGTTCAGTTCTTACTATATGGACAAGTCCTTGTTTATAGATGTGGATTAAGCAGCATGAATAACTGAAATCATAAGCATTTGTGCTCAAGTGGCTTTAGAATTTCTTTTTTTCCCTTTACACTGCCGAAAAAAGAAACCCTTTCTTTCTCTAGACAGTACATATGAAGAAATCCATCGAAAGGATCATCCAGGACGTTGTGTTAGCAACATCAAGAACACAAAGTAGAGATCAAATTTCCTGAAAAAAAATTAGGAACAGAAGTGTTTGTGTTGATACTTTTTTCTACAAAATAAACTTTGAATTACACTTCTAGATACGAGGGATAAGTAGAGATAAATCAACTAATCTTGATTTGCCTTCCTTGGATTTATCTATTATCACCCAGGCGTTAGGGCAAAGTTGCTAAATTACATCCCTTTTCCATGGTTTGTTCTCCAAATACTTAGCAAATCAGAGCCATTAAAAGTATTAGGTTACACCCAGATGAAACTACAAATAATAAACTAGAATAATTTCAATATTCTTCATTGTTGTAAAAATATATCAACATTTATACCAGTTGAGCTCTTTCCTAGACCCTAAATCACATATGCAGTGAACTGTCAGTCCTTAGAAGTAGATTGGTATAAGGACCCGAGAAAATTTCTACTCTGCAGTAAAATAACATGATGATAGACTGGCTGAGATGTCAGAAACTATAAATATTTACACATATATGCACAGTATATATATGAATGTGTTTGTTGGTGTATGTCATTAAGAGAAATGGAAACTAGATTAGGGGATCAAATATTATACATTTTATGGAAGGAAGTATATAGTTGTGAAATAAATTTCATTCAAATAATTCAAATCAGTGAATTTTTCGCGATTTATCAATTTATTTTCTTTATACATTGTCTCCAGCTGGGGAAATTTCAGTTATATTGAAAAAGGTTTTGAGTTTTTACTAGAGGCTATACAAATTCAATAAACTAAATAAATGTTGTGAGCAAGCTCCATATGTACCAATGCTGAGTCACTGTAACCTAATAAAATTGAGTATCAGTTTACTACTAAGTTAATTCTGCTCCCAAAGACCTGTTTTTTTTGATGAAACATTGTGAAAATTCTCTGTTTCTGTGGATTTATCTTCTTAGCGTTTTGTGGGTTAAATATAATAACTAAGTTTTTTTTCATGTACAGAACCCTCAGAGAAAACCAGTTATTGGAATAGGACATTCATTCATACAAAATTTGTGTAGCTTAGTATTTCTTTACCTCATCATATTTTTCTGTTTTGTAGTTATCCTATTTGCAAATGAAACATCGAGATTTATGCAATGAAAACCGTTTATTACGTGGGGATACACATCTGAATGACAGCAATAATGCTACAAGGTAAAAACATTTTTTTCTATCATTTGGTGTTTATTGACTGAGTAATTAGTGTAAGAGTCAAGCCTCAAATCCACTTGTTAGAATTTACTTTAATGTTAAAGGCTTATGCCTTGATAGTCCTTCTAATACAAATAAAGATATCTACATACTGAGAGAAAATTCAGTTGCTTAACCACCTCTGCCAAGTAATCATATTACATCATTCTTGGTTTGGAAAGAAGATTGGGAGAGGTCTAACCTTTGTATTTTAGAGATCAGAAAATGAGTCATATTTCCTTGGATAATTCAAAAACTAACCAAATGTATGCTTGATTTCAAAAACAAATTTGTGGAAGGTAGGGAAAGTTTGGACTATAAGATGGCTTGGCAATTTTTGAAAATTTCTCAGTGAGAAATAAATCCTCAAACTAGAATTGCAGAAAATTATCAATATTTAGAATCAAGAACACTTCAAATAGAAAAGTCTCATCATGAATTAGCCAAAAATAAATAATTTGATTTTTTTTTTTTATAGAAGATCTCTATTTTGACAAGTAAATTTATAACATGCTAAAATACTTTATAAGGTTAGGATGGCCTTGACTTCAATGAATTTAAGAGTTTTATATTGTTAGAATACGCAAAATTCTGTTAAAGACCTTTATTTCAGATGGTGTTTTACTTGGCTGCCAAGGTAGTCTATTGTATACATGAACATGAGTACAATCATCTTGAGATTTAAATAATATTTCTAAAACTTTGGGTTTAAAACCATCAGAGCTTTTTATTTCTTTTGCAGAAATCACAGCTCACATTCTCCTTGCATTATTGAGCAGTCAAGCAATCAACACAACGAACCAGAAGAAGATGGTCTTTTCTCAGAGAGATGACATTGTAACAATCATCCACATCATCATTAATACACTTGAACTGAATAAAGTGCCAATTTTATATCAATGGTGGTTTTCCTTTCCAACTTTTCTTTCACTCTTATGATATCAAGGAAGAAAGAACACAATTCAACTGTCATGACTTATTGTGAATAACCTTAACGGTTACCTCTCTTGAATTGATGATAAATTTCTTTTGATAGTGATCAACTTATTGGCAAAAGGAGAGCAAGTTTCAACAAAGAATTAAATATTAAGACATATTAATAGTTGCTTTTTTCTGATGTATCTTTTGTAGTATAAAACTTATAATAAGTTCTATCCAATTGATGATACGTGACTTAAGGTTCAATGCAAGTCTAGTTTTTTATTATGAAGAGGACTCCAAGCATCATATGAGTGGCAAAGATGTAAATGCAGATAGCGACAAATTGTACACGCTGTAACTAAGAGACATGATTTAGTAGTAAATGGTCACAGAACACGGTCACTATATCACAAGTGGCTTATTGCAAGGTACATTGAGGAGCCAGATTTTCATCTGCAATAAGTGTCACTCCAAAATGATGGTTATAGAAAAAATAAAATTTTTTGAAAAATCCTATTATCTCACAAAACATAGGTTAAAGAAAGAACATTGTCTGTGTTCATGACTGATTAAGTCAAGATTGTGAGTAGCAATTTGTAAAAGTAATGGAGAGTGTACGTGAAAATGAGAACATCTAATATGGTGGCAAGCAATCAGGGCGGGGGGGGGGAATAAAAAATAAGTTCAAGAGTTGGATATTATCTACTGCCAAACATAAAGCTCTGGTAGCTCAATCAGTAGAGCAGCTGTTATTCATAGACAGGCTTCAAAAGCCAAAAGGATGTGAGTTTAAGTCTCAACTAACGCTCATTCTTTATGTCTGATTCACAGTGTTTACTAATGGCCATAGAATGATGGTCTGAGTAGTTGCAAAGAAAAGCAGCTGAAATTCAGATGGAAGAAATAATACTTAGAAACTGATAAAGGCAGTGATGCACACCCTCTTCAGCAATATCAACTGTGAAAGGGAAAATAGTTATCAGACAACTGACTGCTAAAAACAGATTTAGATAAATAGACTAGTGCGCATTACTCTGCCAACACCATTGTCACGGGGAGTAATCGTGCATAGATCGGGGCCCCCAAATTGATTTAATCACTCCTTCTATGGCACATTACTCATCCTTCCATAAAATTTCATTGAAATCCATTAAGAATTTCTGGAAAGATCATGTGGACACACTCAAATTTTTGGTGATATTATGTGGTGTGGACATATGACCTCAATGTAGGGGAGGTATTGTGTACACTTATGTGAAAGTCATTTTTTTAGGTTAAATATATTGTGTCGATTATTACATGGATATTTTTGAGGGGCTAAAATTCACACTACAATCTGAAATATTGTATAAATGACAGAAGCCGAAAAGGTGTCCAAAATGAATAAAAAAAACAAAAACAATGAATTTCAGCAATAATAGAGGTGTTTCTATGCATCAAAACACGTCCTACTATTAAAACACATGAATAAGGTCACGTAGCTCTTAGGAATCTAAAACATTTTTGTGTTAATTTCTTCTGTGACCTTTTTTCTTCCACTGGATCAGTTAGTTATACCATAAAACAAGAGTGAAGTGTTAATGAAAAAAAAAGGATCAGTTGTATTTTATTGAGAAAATTTCAACAATAAGAAATTGATAGTAATATTATATCCTGAATGCATTTCAGCCAAGCTGCATTGCTATCCATAGCTGTGTTCACGTCTACAAACTGTTATCGTATGTTATCATGATTTTAAGTTACCAAAGTAAAACATAAGTACGCTTTTCAAAGATATGCTAATTGTGAATTACCAGTAAGTACATATTGGCCTAGCTTAGATAAGAAATGTCTGTGTTAGACTGACCCAGTAATAACGACTAGCAAGCAGAATGAAGCAGGAACAAAACATTTCCCCAAGACACTGAATTTAGGAGTAATGGTGTATCTAGATAATGCAGGTCAATATTAAATATAACTTCTGGTATTTATAACATCAATGCTGTCTTATTTATGATTTCTCAGTGAAAGTATTCAGTAGGAAGTGTTTTGATGAATATATTAGAACATAATAGTGTAGAAAAATGAATTCCCTCATAACATTTATGTTGAGGATAATACTTGGATTCATAAATGTTGATCTGTAGTCCGTGAACAAATATGGTCGATTAGTACATGAGATATACGGGGAAATGTCAAAAATCAGGGGGGACTCTCACATGGAATCGATCTTCACACAAGTATATATGGTAATTTTGCATGAATCTACCTCAAAATTGTAATCACTTCTTCCATAGCCTTTCATCCACACTTCCACTAAATTTCATTAAGAACATTTGGAAATATGAGGACAGACATGGAATTTTGGCAATATGTGGTTTTAAACATATAACCATGATGTAGAGAAAGTAATTGTGCATGTATCCACTGCAAAATGTAGTCATTTCTTCTGTGGCCTATTGTTTACATTCCTACAAAATTTCATTCAAATTCAGTGAGTACTCTTGGAGATAGCTTATGGACAGACAGCCCTTCTGTATTCCGACTTTCAGACACAAGAACTTGGGTGAATGGAGCAAATGATCTGGAATTATATGTAAAAAATTATGTTATTTCCATACCAGATATTTTGTTGATAAAAGGCCATGTTATCTTAGAATGGAGCGAATATCAACATTTTTTAGCATCTTTTTGAGGGGTGGGAAATGTGTCCATTAAGTCAATAAATTTGAAAAAAAAAAATGAATGATTGAAATCCGAAAAAATGGAAAAAAATTTTTTTTAATTGTCCTCCAAGTTTTTGAGGAAAGAAAGAATCAACTTATCAAATGCTTGAAAGCTGGTCGTGAACTTTCACAAGAGATTTCCAAAAGATTATAAGATTCATTTTTATTGGGCTTTGATAATCGCTAGAAGAGATAGAGAAGGTTGCCGAGATGAAAAAGAAGGCCCGTTGAAAACATTTTTTTCAAAATTACAAAAAGTTCTGAGAGGTCTCCCGGAAGCCCCTGGAAACCCCTTAAATCCACCTTGCATTGTCTATTTCAATTTTAAGCAAGATAAAAATGCGACACAAACACAAAAAGATTTGTTCAGTTTTTATGGAGTAGGGATGGTGAATGCACTGGCAACAGAAAAAGGGGTACCAGAGAGACAGAGGAGGAGAGAGAGAAAAAATATTCGTTCTCATAGATCTCCTTTGGTCGTGTTGTCCGTATCACCATTTTTGTCACAGTCAGCAGTGTGAGAAACACCATCCGTCTTACTCCAGACCACAGGGCAATGTTTTGTCACACAAATAAGAGATGTCTAATGGGATCCTCAGATAAGGGCCAAGGCAAGCCGTCTCTAAATGACGTAGCTCCTGGGTGGTTCGATCTTGTTGCAGTAGAAGAAAGCATGCAAAGCCGCTGTTACAACGAAGACAATCAGGCAAGTCTGTTAAGCCCACCCTGAAAACGCAGTCACCAAGGGATGGTGCATTTTGGATCAATTGCTAGGTGAGAGAAAACTCAGATTTATTAAGATAATCAGCACCTAGCACTTAATACCTTAGAGAACAGAGCTCCTCCTCCGACATACCTAGCTGTCCTCCGAGTGGATCTGAAGCATCCCTCTCCATTCGATTCAGTATCTTTCTAGGCCGTGAAAGGTTGCTGGACTAAGGAGGTTTGCTCAATGCCTGACAATACTACGCTTCCCTCCTGGGTCCCTGACGGCCATCGACCCAAGGGGGAGGGCAAGGTGGAGGTGGAAAAGTAAAGGCGCTCGAGAGCCAACATCTGTTTTGCCGGCAGGAGAAATACAGCCCGATGGTAAAGGATCAGAAAGAAGACGTACATGCTGCACGCCTCAGCTCTACCTTTCAAGGATAATTTCCATCAAAGCCAAATCTAGACTGACGCTTCAACCTTTGCCTGTATCCCGACCAATTCTTCTATAGCTGGAGACCGGGAATAAACCAAACCTTCAAGATGCAGACAGGTCCATCTGTCCAGCTAAAGGGCCCCAATAGAGGAGTCAAGCCCCTCCAGGCACCTGATGGCAGGCCGTTTGACTTGCTGCGCTTAATCTTGGTCCCTGTCACCTGTTCGTATTGTACAAGCATCTCCAGCAACACCTCTATGTCCTGGTAACAGGTGACAAAAATGATTATGTCAGCGGCATACGGAGACATCCTGGCTTGAACCCAACTGGACTTGCCACCCTATCCTTTAGACTCAACGTAAAGTAAGGGC
The DNA here is from genome assembly GCA_963457665.1 of Thysanoteuthis rhombus. Lineage (NCBI taxonomy): Eukaryota > Metazoa > Mollusca > Cephalopoda > Oegopsida > Thysanoteuthidae > Thysanoteuthis > Thysanoteuthis major. Next base: position 58,757,363 of record OY735200.1, read on the forward strand.
GACAAAGGACTCCGACATCTTTCCATCCACCTGCCCTACAGCTTATTAAAGCTATCTTTTTTAATCACATCGAGAGAAAGCTTCACCACTTTTATTGGCTTGGTGAGGTCATGTGATACCAGTTTCCAGCCCTTCTGTATTCCGACTTTCAGACACAAGAAAATCTACCAATCACTTTTCAAGTGCTGAATATAAAAGACCATCAGGGCCAACACCCTGGAGCTTGCACACGCTGAATTTTATAATGAGTTCATAACTGATTTTCTAAATTCTGAACGCATCTAGAAATGTTTGTTTTAAACCTTGATAATGGCATAATAAGCTGGAATATGTCCGTTTTCTTTTAAATATATCATCATTTATTCAATAAATTGGATTGAATGTTGCAAACTTATAGTTTCTGACTTTATTTTTCTATCATTTAATTCTGGAATAGGACAGAAAATATTTTATTTCATCATACAGTCTATAAAAAATATTGTCCTTAAATTGTTCTAGATAGCTCTGGTTGAAGAATGGGCGCCCGCTGTATTAGCAGGCCCATGTGGATGTTTGTGGAAAAGTTGAAGGAGGAAGGGAGATGTATGGAAAACATGCACATCAAACTACACATGCAGATGGAAAAATGACAGATACATTCAATTCATAACATTTATGACAAAGAACATAAATGAAGTACAAATGATGGAAGCATTAATGTGATTGGTCGTGTAAAGAGGAGAGAAGAGAAAAGTTTCTAAGTGAAAGGCGGGAGCTTTGTTGCTATGATAGTACAGTTGTCAGAGTCGAAGCAGAGATGTCTGAACATTCCATAAGGCTTGGAGCATACCAAGGAATGGTTATGCTGACTGAGTTCAGTGTATATGCCAAACTACCAAATGTATAATCATTTGGAGCATATGGTGAGGACACAGTTGAGTAGCTGTGTAACTGTACGCATGTGAGATACCTAAACATTGATGAACTGAAGTGGGCAAAGTTAGTATAGAGATTTGACACAGTGGAAAAATGGTTATGTTTGGATCGCCCGGGAGACTGGCGAAGTGATACCAGTCTCAGAAAGAAGGAAAGAGAGAGAAAGAGTAACCAGCTAGAGATGCGGGGGCCAGTGAACATAACCAGCTAGAAATGCCAGAGCCAATATGTGTTTAAGGTTTTCATAGGGAGATGTTGTCAGAAGTGTCGTTTTTGATACATAGCTAAAAGAAAGGTTTCATATTCTATACTCAAATAAAAGTGCAGAGGGTGCAACAAAATAAGTTTTGCATATCTACTATGATTTAAGTAAGAAAATCGATAGATCTAAATAAAATTATCCACACCTGCAGGTTGGAAGTCAGGAAACTGAAAGAAAGTTTATTTAGCCAACCTTTGAGATTCCTTACAACTGAAGCAACAAAAAACAATTGAAACCCATTATACCCTGTTGCTGTCATATTTTGTTGATAAAAAGTGATGTTATTAAAATAAAGAAATCTTTTTTTGTGTATCGGATAAAGTGACCAGTAAATCTATAGATTACTTTTAAAAGAATTATTGAAAGCCTAAAAAAAAAGGAAGATGGACAAGTACCTGTTGTCTACCAAGTTTTCAAGTGAGGAGAGAATCAACTTCTTAAACATAAAAGTTGATTGTAAACTCAACCCATTTGCTTTATTCAGTCAAAGTCATACATAGGCAGTAAAAAATGTCATTTTCAATTAAAAGGTATAATGAAACAACATATTCATATGATATTAATGGAAAAATCAAATTAAAACCTACTTGATTCATCCACATTTTCATATGGTGGCAAAATCTGATAAAGACATAATTATGTTTATTTCAATTCATGCCTTTTAATTGATAAATATACTTTTAGGGACTTTGTATGACTTTTGGGGCCACTTCAATACTGTAACTGAAATTCTACAAATACAATAAGAAATACTTTTAAATGAAATATGTAATAATTCAGGACAATTTGTCCTGAAATATTACATATTTCATTTAAAAGTATTTCTTATCGTATTAGTAGAATTTCAGTTACAGTATTCATACTGCAGATTAACATTCTGGACTGATGCATTTTGACTGAATGTGATTGTAACTTGTCGTAGTCCCTATTACACTGCTGTCCTTTTGGCTGATGCCTTTTGTCTTGATGCCTTTTAACCTGGATTCGTAAATTATGGGGAATTGTTTTTATTTTATATTTGTTTCAAAGTTAAAAGCTATCTTGAAAGCCATTTTATTTTTTCTGTGAACGTTGAATTCCTGACATGAAAGATATTATTTTTATGTTATATCAAGTGGCTATCTTCGCAAAGACGCATCGTGTACAAAATTTTGATATTGGCCATTCTTACATTGGTAATTTCAAACTGATTAAAGAGGCTAGGGTTTCACTTTTGTCCAAATAACATAAATCCTGATCTAAAAATACCGTTTTTCTGCAATCTTTTGGTTAAAACACTATGATAAAAAATGCCATTAATTCATTGTTGTTTTTCTTCAGTTTTATTTGATTGTAAAACATAAAATCAGACAAATATGGTGTGATGATGGATGGATGAAAGACTTATCAAGGAATTTTTAAATATAAACAACCATATCTTATGATAGTGTTATGTAATCAAAAAATAATTAATTGTTTTCATCATGTCTTCCATCAATTTGTCAAGTTATGATGGGAAAGATTCAACCAACACATTGAACAAGTATAGAATAAAAACATTGCCTGACAACTTAGGAATTCAGTTCAAAAGGCATCAAGACAAAAGACATCATCCAAAAGACAGCATTGTAATCATCATTGTA